>JAVTVY010004787.1:0-37313 GCA_036873755.1 Hanleya hanleyi
TTATAGACAGTGACGTCCGTCAACGCTTAGCTTAACGCTTCAACGCCCTGATGAATTCGCCCAAATGCTCTTATTTTCATGGAATTAACACTAATTCATCGAAATGCGGTGACGCCCGTCTCAACGCCTTAAAGACCGTCTCAACGTTTTAACGCCTTTTAATGATGCGTTCGGACAAATGTTTCTTTTGTGCATTAGCTCTGACATACACCGCTTTCCAGTCCATGCCTGAGGTTTTCAACATCAACGCTGTTCTTTCGAATTCCATATGGACCGGGTTCTTGTCCAGCAATTTTATATGGGCCAGGAAGTCGGCATACTGCTGATGTAACGCCCGTCGTAGTCTGGGTGCCAATGTGTTATTAGCTAAAATTGCGGCTTCCTCTTTCGAATACCCTTTGCGGTGAAACTTGTTTCCTGCGGCCTCCAACGTCTCGCCCAGCTCGGCGTCCATACTTTCTTTGAACAAATCCTTCCATAGCATCGAGTTCACATTATCTTCATTCCCTTGTACGGGCTTGGGTTTAAATCTACGAACAGGTAGCTATACGGACGACTTGAAAGCTCTGCATGAAATGGTCGATGTTCTGAGGATAAATTCGACTACCAAATACACGGATTTGTGCTCTGTCGATGGGGTTGGAGAACAACACAAAGTATTGGTCGTTCAATGCAATATCTCTGGACGCCTTCCCTTGAGGAAAGAGATTCTGAATCAAATAGATAACGGTCAGATTGCGATGATGGGACCCTTTGGTGAATAGGTCGGCGATTTTTTAATTGTCCTTGGCCGCATTCATCAGGTCATCGAGCACTACCACGTTGGTCTGCTCAGGGTCAAAGTAATACGGTTCGTCTATGTTGTGAGGAATCCCTGGGACGAAGCTCACATTCTGTAACCTTGTCGTTTCTTTGGCGAGCTGCCATTGGCTATAACACCAAATAACACGTGTCGGAGCGGGGGTTGCCACACCCTCCTGTAAGAACTTCATCACCCAGGACGTCTTTCCACATGCCGTAGGGCCGCTCACCATCATCGTATAGTGATGTGCTATTCCATTTGTTGGGCCTATAGCGGGACTCGGGATTGTCTCTTGGTTTTGTTTGCATTGCATGTGTCTGAGCATATTATCGCGACGAGACAAGGTTCTCTGACAGAACGTACACGTACACGACATGTTGATCATTTGACCAATACATATGGACTGATGAGGGACACGTTCATTCCTATATGTACAGACACCACCACCAGCATCACCACCACCACCACCACCGAGCGTTGACGTCAGTCAATGCCCGGTCACGTGACCGGAACCGTCAATGCTCGGTGGTGGTGTTGGTGGTGGTGTCTGTGCATATAGGAATGAACGTGTCGCTCATCAGTCCATATGTATTGGTCGACTGATCAACATGTCGTGTACGTGTACGTTCTGTCAGAGAACCTTGTCTTAGGTCACACCGAGCAAAGATGAAACTTTCTCAAAGGAAGACTTCTGATTGGACAAGAGCAGCCGAGAATACATCTAACGGGCAAGAACGAATATCACAGATACAGCACCAAATGGTGGCCTCTGGTTGAACAAGAGTCTCCTTGAATTGTAAACATACCCAGCGTGGCTCCCCCAGCGTGGGTATGATGTAACATTGGGGAGAATAAACCTATTGATCTCTCATCCTTGTTGTTGTTGTTGTTGTTTTTCTCTCATCTGTCAAGGCGTCAAGGCGTTATGCTAGGGCGTTAAGGCGTAAGGACGGACGTTGACGGGCGTCACTGCATTTCCAATGAATTAGTGACAATTCCATGAAAATCAGAGCTTTTGGCTAATTCACCAGGGCGTTGAAGCCTCGAGATTGGCGTTGGCGGGCGTCGCTACAAGATGCCACTTCACACGACGCATTCAGACCAAGGATGGTCCATTTCTACTCCAAAACCCCTTCCTTCACGCCCACAAAATGCCCACTTTGGTTACTACTCCTACTGATGACGTCACCAATGACGTCACAGATGACGTGAACATACCTCAAATAGGGGTCTGCACCACGGGAACAAGATGACACCCCACACGACGCATTCGGACCAATAGTGGTCCATCTCTACACCAAATACCTTCCTTCACTTCACGAAAATGCCCACTTTTGCTACTACTCGTACTGATCGTCATCGATGACGTCACAGATGCTCTGGGCATCACTCAAATCCGGGTCTACACCCCAAGAACTACAAAATGATACCTCACACGACGCATGCGGACCAAGGATGGTCCACATACACACTCCCCACGTACCCCCAAAAATGACCACTTTACTTAATACACCCAACTGTGCAAGCGCAGATTGACAGAACTTGCAATAAAAAACATGCCATTCTGACTCTACCCCACAAAAGCTTCACTTTAACACCTCCCACGACCAATTCGGACCAATAGGGGTCCATCTCTACCCCAACCCCGCCCCGCACGCACCCCCAAAATGACTGCTTTATATAATACGACCAGACTGCGCATGCGCAGAATATTGAAAACGGACGACACATTACTCCAGTCGGGTGCTCCTTCACGAGAGCTTCAAAATAAGACCTCATACGACACCATAGGACCACTAAGGGCTCACCTAGACCCCAAAACGTCCACCCAGTATGGACCTATCCACTGAGCCAGTAGGCCTATGGGCCCATATACAAACCTACCCGGTACCTGGCCTTTTCGAAAAATTTCACCGTTTAACTTCGAGACCCCTACCATCGTGTTCTACATGGTGAGACGTGAAAAACAAGGCCAAACAACCCATACCGCAATGAACATGTGTGAATTTCCCAGTATGAACCTATACCCCATAGCCAGTATGGGCCTATGGGCTTATCCAGACCTCCGTGAACTTTTCAAAAAAATTCACCGCTGAACTTCGAGACACCTCCCATCGTGTTCTACGTGGTGAGGCGTGAAAAACAAGACCAAACAACCCATACCGCAATGAACATGTGTGAATTTCCCAGTATGGACCTATCCCCCATAGCCAGTATGGGCCTATGGGCCTATCCAGACCTCCGTGAACTTTTCGAAAAATTTCACCGCGTAGCTTCGGGACCCTTCCCATTGTGTTTCACGTGCCGAGACGTGAAAAAAAACAAGACCAAACAACCCATAGTAAAATCCACAAAAAAATGACCACCCCCATATAGGCATTTTCCCGTATAGATGCAAATGTACGAATCATTCCCCTATTGTAGGGTAAAGTCCGTGTTCCGCTTTTTATATATTTTTTACACCACCCATGACTGGATGGCCCTGGAAGAGCGGACATACCTCACTCGACCCAATCGGTCCACTAGCGGCCCGGAGAATTTCCCCCGGGCTCCCCACGTATTTGGGACTACTTACTGTCCGCGGAGGCTGACCGCATCACCGCCAGACCGCATCATCGCGGAGTAATACATGCCCCATAGAAACCGGAAGTGACATCACCATGGCAACCTCTTGACCTCCCCGTTACTTTTTTTTGTTTTATGCGCATACGCAGTGAGGAGCCAGTGAGTCAATCTGTCTTTTATATACTACTGACCAGGCCTTGAATTAATAAATTCTTGAATGGTTGCAAAAATATTTCGTTGAACATTGGCGTGTATGCAACCGACAATACCAACAATCGTGGAACGATGTGATACCATATAAAACAGAAGCTATAGTTGGTCGTCGGTTGTCGGTGTATCCCAGAGTTAACAAGACAGAGAAATATTGAAACAAAATAACATGCATATACTGCACATGAACCACGGACATCGTGGATGGTTGTCGGTCGCACGAACGGTGTGATACCATATTAAACAGAAGCTATCGTTGGTTGGCGGTTGTCGGTGTTTCCCAGAGTTAACAAGACAGAGAAATATTGAAACAAAATAACACGCATATACTGATACCATATTAAACAGAAGCTATCGTTGGTTGGCGGTTGTCGGTGTTTCCCAGAGTTAACAAGACAGAGAAATATTGAAACAAAATAACACGCATATACTGCACATGAACCACGGACATCGTGGATGGTTGTCGGTCGCACGAACGGTGTGATACCATATTAAACAGAAGCTATCGTTGGTTGGCGGTTGTCGGTGTTTCCCAGAGTTAACAAGACAGAGAAATATTGAAACAAAATAACACGCATATACTGCACATGAACCATGTAATAATCACACACATTAATAAAACATGATCGACGGTTGTAGGTAGTCGGTGTATATTAGAACACACGGACAGTACGCACACACACGCATGTACATATATTTCACCAGTAAACAACACTTGACACATGATCCAAACACGAAGTACACACAGACGAACGCACATATGTGTACATAATATATATATATATATATACACGTATACATACATACATACATACATACATACATATATATATATATATAGACATACATACATACATACATACATATAGATATATATATATATATATATATATATATATATATATATATATAAAACGGTTGTAGGTATATATGTATATATATGCACATAGATCTAATTCATGGTATCATACATGACGGACTTACCCAAAGCCATGATGCCATGCATATATAGGTCAGACGTCTATACAGGTATTTCAAACAACGCCTCTAGGAATATCGGCCTCTGAACTTAACCTGTATATCCTGTAACGTGTACGCCATGGATATAATCCCATTTCTATGATGGCCGAGAGGGGCCATCGCGTCTTTCATTTCCAATTTAACGCGATGGAGCGATGGAGCTATGCGATGGAACGATGGAGCTATGCGATGCGCGATGGAGCTATGCGATGGAGCTATGCGATAAAAAGTCGCGCTATGCGATGCGTGATGAGGCTATGCGATGGAGCTATGCGATGCGCGATGGAGCGATGCGATAAAAAGTCGCGCTATGCGATGCGCGATGAGGCTATGCGATGGAGCTATGCGATGCGCGATGGAGCTATGCGATGGAGCGATGGAGCTATGCGATGGAGCTATGCGATGGGGCTATGCGATGGAGCTGGCGCGATGGAGCTATGCGATGGAGCGATGAAAGCTATGCGATGGAGCTATGCGATGGAGCGATGGAGCGATGGAGCTGGCGATGAGGCTATGCGATGGAGCTATGCGATGCGCGATGGAGCTATGCGATGGAGCGATGGAGCTATGCGATGGGGCTATGCGATGGAGCTATGCGATGGAGCTATGCGATGGAGCGATGGAGCGATGAAGCTATGCGATGGAGCGATGAAGCGATGGAGCTATGCGATGGAGCTATGTGATGGGGCTATGCGATGGAGCTAAGCGATGGAGCTATGGATAGAGCTATGCGATGGGGCTATGCGATGGATCTATGCGATGGAGCTATGTGATGAAAAGTCATTGCGCATGTTCGTTAAAAAACGAGGCTGAGTTGGACGCCATTATTCGCCATTATTCAACATTCAACGAGGAAGTAAAGCTCTATTTGTTGTGCCTGTTTTGGTGTTTCTCACAAGTTTTATTTTAAATATTCGCCGTCAAACAAATGATGATTTTCGGATGTACCGGTGTATATATAATTTAAATATTAACTATATACATGAACGTCACAGGACCTACGAAGTAGGGTAGGCATTAGGAATCCGACGCGAACTGAGTTCTTGGAAATCTCCACCCCCAGTTGAAATCCTGCCTATATTAAGATGGGCACTGCCCAAGTCAGAATCAGCAGTGATTTTCATCAAAAATCACCAGAAATTTTCATCAAAAGTAGGTCAGCTCAGAACGTGTTGGTAACAGTCCCCTAATGCACATTCATGCCGAAAATCAAGGTTCTAATGTCAACGGTTCTCCTTATTTTGCCGACGAAAGTATTCGGATGGACTGACTGACTGACTGACTCATTACCGGACAATTTGCAATCTGTAGCCTACTTCGTAGGAATAATTTCAATCGAAAGGTATATTAAGCTTTGACCATGTCAAGAACACAGATATTTTATAGTTGTTGGGAAGCCGAACACAGAGCCAGATTTTGAATGTGAATGAGCAAGGATGATGCTTATTGGAAAGTAAAATCTGCATTCAATATATAGATATAATACCGGAAAAATAACGAAAAAACCTTCTCAACTTTCTACATCATTATATTCCGACTGCAGTTTCGAACGTAATGTTCTTTTCAAGGAATACTGTTTTCAAATGACAGACTGGTATATATACAAATACAGGGCACAACGGTCGCTAGACGACGTGCCTGGCTTAAGCAAGCAGTGACTTGATAACATGCTGACATTAATAGAAACAGTTGGTCACAATAAACATGAAAAGAGAGATTAAAAGGGATAATTCAAACGAGTACAATACATGCAGTAAACAACAATCAAAATCAAACATAATTGGTCTGCTTAATACCGTATAGGTTTATTTTTGGCTTTTGCTTTACTCTAGCGGTTTTTCTGCTGCCTTGTTTTTTTTGGGGGGTCATGTTTGTTCGTTTTTGTTTTGTTTTGTTTTTTTTCTCGCTGAAATATTGGGGAGGGGGGTGGGCGCATTGCCCTCCGCTCCCCACTCTTCCGCCGTCCCTGCCTCGCCTACCGTGACGCTGTTTCGCAGTCAACTCAATAACGAAAGGAGGAGAAAGAGAAGGGCTAAAAATTGGCATGCAGCTACCGGTCAAGCAGAATTATACGCATATACAACCCAAACAGAAGAATGGGCTGTTGAAAACTGCATCATGCCACAAAAAAAAATACATTCATGCTGCTATCTATGGAAGACGGATGCGGCCATCGTAATGGCGTATTGTCGCCCTCTGAATCGGAGAAAACTTAAGCTTGCTTTACAGGGCGCCAATGGCCGACAGAGGAGACTAAAATGCGCCATTGCAACAATACTGCAAAGCTACCGTTATCGTGTTGTCGTGTTGGCGCATTTTTAAAAGGCGACAACACGACATCACGACAACACGACAACGGTACAGTTGACGCAATGGCGCCCTAGTTGTCGTATTGTCGCATTGTCGCATTGGCGGGGGCGCCATTACGATAACAGTTGTCGTGTTGTCGCAATGGTGCATTTTTGAAAGGCGACATCACGACAATGCCTGTTGTCGTATTGGCGCAATGTCGCATTGGCGGGGGCGACAGAACGACAACACGACAACAGTTGGCGCATTATCGTCTTCCGGTTCGTCTTTTGCGCAGATGCGGAAGCTTCATCATCACAATGATTATAGTATGTCATCAGTTTACAATCCATACTTTGCAGACTTTATCAGGCGAATAGGGTCTGGCTGTATCCAGAGGTGGTTCTCGAAAGACTATTGGGCATTCAAAAACAAAAAGACGACAATGGTCTTTATTTCCGTCACTTTCATTTTCGAAAATGTGAATCCAGAGTCATGGAATCTTTTCGAAGAATGGGAGGTTGTATAGTTTAGGGGCCCAGAGCAGTGGAGATAAACTATCCATGTATCTAGTTCTGGTGTTTTCACTGAGTTTGATTGCATGCGGCATTAAGTATGGCGTCTTTGGCTTCTAAAGTATGGCGTCTTTGGCTTCTAAACTTCACTCGTCCCCGAAGAATGTAACATGACACATGACTACATGTATACAATCTGGACGGTGTGGGGACGGTGGGTGGGCAGGAGGGGGGTCTCGGGTCTGGTGTGCGGTGGATGGTCGTTGATGTAGAAAAGCATATATGAGCTGAAAACTCGGAGATATATTGGCTGACCTGGGTGGGGGGTTATCTCCTATTCCTAAGCGCCGCCAGTCATCTATGCTTGTTAGCCTATATGGCTTCTAATAGCCCGCCTGTTCCCGATACCGATGGTTAGGCCTACAAATCATTCAGAATTTCTTCCTGAATTTCAGGACGGCTGACTGCATTTATTATCAGCCATATTCGCAAATTAATCTAGCATGCGTGTCCAAGATAACACTGAAATACTCCGTACATTATATACAAATGAGTATTACTTTATATAGGGTTAAATGGTTATGACTTGCAGGCCTATAATCAAGATGATATATTTACATGTATGTATTTAAAACTGTACAGGTAATAATTAACCAGTTATTTAATGATAAAACGAAATGGTTATTTTGACGGAGGGACCTTAGTAGTATAGTCACCGCATATAGACTCCCATTTTGCCGGGGGAGATAACTCTTTGGGGCGCCAGGGGGAGTTATTCGGGCGGATTGTGGAATTCAAGTGCACTAGGTCACATGACTTTTGATCTCGAATTCTTCCGCGGTGATTCGGTCTGGCGGTGATGCGATCAAAAAAGCTAGGAAAGTAGTCCCATGTCAACCAAGTGACTTCCTATGTTAATGTATACGGGGAATGCCTAAAACGAGTATGGGAATAGACGTTTTGAGACCGAGGTGGACCCCTAGTGGACCGATTGTGTCGAGTGAGGTGTCAAAGTGAAGCCCTCCTACAGGGCTATCACGTCGTGGGTGATTGCATGTAAAAGTTTCTCCAGAAAAAATATATAAAATGCGAAATACTGACTTTACCCCTACAATAGGGGAAAACCACTATCGATCCTATTCAAAAGAGCTAATATCGGTTTCCGGGCTTATCGGGGCCTGTCTATCAAGTCATGGGTGGGTACATGTTTTCACAGAAAAAAAACATAAAAAGCGAAACACATACTTTACCTCTACAACAGGGCCTGATTCGCACATTTGCATCTATACGGGAAAATGCCTGTATGGGAATAGAGTGGGGTGGTCATTTTTTTTTTTTTTTTTTTTATTTTACTATGGGTTGTTTGGTCTTGTTTTCTTCGTCTCGCCACGAAAAACACGATGGAAGGGGTCTCGAAGTTAAGCGGTGGACTAACGTATCGTCCGTTTTCAATATTCTGCGCATGCGCAGTCTGGCCGTAGGATAGAAAGCAGACATTTTGGGGGTGCGTAGGGGTGTGTTTGGGGTAGAGATGGCACACTATTGGTCCAAATGGGTCGTGGGAGGTGTCAAAGTGAAGCTATTGTGGGGTAAAGTCAGAATGGCGTGTTTTTTTCATAGCAAGTCGCGTCAATCTGCGCATGCGCAGTTGGATGTAGTAAGTAAAGTGGTCAGTTTGGGGTGCGTGGGGATGTGTTTGAGGTAGAGATGGATCACTATTGGTCCGAATGTGTCGTGGAATGTGTCATCTTGTAGCCCTCGTGGTGCAGACCCCGATTTGAGGGATGTCCATGTCATCTGAGCCAAAGTGGACAGTTTGGGGGTGTGAAGGAAGGTATTTGGTGTAGAGATGGACCATCCATATCTGTCATGCATTATACCATATCCTTGCTGTATTATACCATATCTGTGCTGTATTATACCATATCTGCCCTGTGTTTACAATATTTGTCATGTATTATACAATGATGAAGGACACGTGTTCATTCCTATATCTACAGACACCACCGCCAACTCCGGTTGGGCGGAGTTCGGCAATTTTACAACCGGGACCTTGTCAACATCCGGATTTCCCAGTGGGTTTTTCCCGTCGTTCCTCCGTCTTCCATGCGGGTACTGTGGTTTTACATCCGGGCCCTCATCTTACATCCGGGTTTTTTTTCAATTTTTCCACAAGACAGGTGGCGCCCCGATATTGTCCTACTTATTCCGGCAGGGCGCCATCTGTCTTATGACAACTTCCGGTTTCGGTCACGTGACAGTGAACATGGAAAACCCCGGATGTAAGTTGAAGACTTGGATGTAAACCCACAGTACCCACATGGAAGACGGAGGAACGAGGAGAAAAACCCACTGGGAAACCCGGATGTTGAAAAGGTTCCGGATGTAAAATTGCCGAGCTCCGCCCCACGGGAGTTACCACCACCACCGGGCGTTGACGGGCGTCAACGCTCGGTGGTGGTGGTGGTGGTGGTGTCTGTAGATATATGAATGAACACGTGTCCCTCATCATTGTATAATACATACAGGACAGATATGGTATAATTCAGGACATATATTTTATAATACAGGACATATATGGTACAATACAGGACAGATATGGTATAATACAGCACAGATATGGTATAATTCAGGACAGATATGGTATAATACAGCAAAGATATGGTATAATGCATGACAGATATGGATGGTCCATCTCTACACCAAATACCTTCCTTCGCACCCCCAAACTGTCCACTTTGGCTACTACTCGTACTGATGACGTCACCGATGACGTCACAGATGACATGGACATCCCTCAAATCGGGGTCTGCACCACGAGGGCCACAAGATGACACCTCCTACGACACATTCGGACCAATAGTGTGCCATCTCTACCCTAAACACACCCCTACGCACCCCCAAACTGTCTGCTTTCTATACTACGGCCAGACTGCTCATGCGCAGAACATCTCTATCCCAAACACACCCCCACGCACCCCCAAAATGACCACTTTACTTACTATACCCAACTGCGCATGCGCAGATTGACGCGACTTGCCATAAAAAACACGCCATTCTGACTCTACCTCACAAAAACTTAACTTTGACACCTCCCACGGCCCATTTGGACCAATAGTGTGCCATCTCTACCCCAAACACACCCCAACGCACCCCCAAAATGTCTGCTTTCTATACTACGGCCAGACTGCGCATGTGCAGAATATTGAAAACGGACGATACGTTAGCCCAGTCGGATGCTCCTCCAAGAGAGCTTCAAAATAAGACCTCATACGACACCATGGGACCACTAGGGGCTCACCTAAACCCCAAAACGTCCACCCGTCGCTATTTACCCACTACGCATGCGCACAGTGACGTTTTCAAAAAAATTCACCGCTTAACTTCGAGACCCCTCCCATCGTGTTCTGCGTGGCGAGACGAGAAAAACAAGACCAAACAACGCATATCGCAATGAACATGTGTGAATTTCCCAATATGGACCTATCCCCCTGAGCCAGTATGGGCCTATGGGCCTATGGGCCTATCCCGACCTCCGTGAACTTTTCGGAAAATTTCACCGCTTAACTAGGAGACCCCTCCCATCGTGTTTTTCGTGGCGAGACGAAGAAAACAAGACCAAACAACCCATAGTAAAATCCCCTCCCCCCCACCAAAAATGACCCCCCCCCCCATACCCCATACAGGCATTTTCCCCTATAGATGCAAATGTGCGAATCAGGCCCCTATTGTAGAGGTAAAGTCCGTGTTTCGCTTTTTATATTTTTTTTCTGTGAAAACATGTACCCACCCATGACTTGATAGGCAGGCCCCGATAAGCTCGGAAACCGATATTAGCTCTTTTGAATAGGGTTGATAGTGGTTTTCCCCTATTGTAGGGGTAAAGTCCGTGTTTCGCTTTTTATTTTTTTTTTCTGTGAAAACATGTACCCACCCATGACTTGATAGGCAGGCCCCGATAAGCTCGGAAACCGATATTAGCTCTTTTGAATAGGATCGATAGTGGTTTTCCCCTATTGTAGGGGTAAAGTCAGTGTTTCGCTTTTTATATATTTTTTCTGGAGAAACTTTTACATGCAACCACCCATGACTTGATAGCCCTGGAGGAGGGCTTCACTTTGACACCTCACTCGACCCAATCGGCCACTAGGGGTCCACCTCGGTCTCAAAACGTCTATTCCCATACTCTTTTTAGGCATTCCCCGTATACATTAACATTGGAGTCACTTGGTTGACATGGTACTACTTTCGCAGCTTTTTTGATCGCATCACCGCCAGACCGCATCAACGCGGAAATTCGAGATCAAAAGTCATGTGACCTGGTGGCGCCACCTGTCGGAACTATAGTGCACTTGACCTCCACAACCCGCCCCAATAACGCCCCCTGGCGCCCCAAAGAGTTATCTCCCCCGGCAAAATGGGAGTCTATATGCGGTGACTATACTACTAAGGTCCCTCCGTCAAAATAACCATTTCGTTTTATCATTAAATAACTGGTTAATTATTACCTGCACAGTTTTAAATACATACATGTAAATATATCATCTTGATTATAGGCCTGCAAGTCATAACCATTTAACCCTATATAAAGTAATACTCATTTGTATATAATGTACGGAGTATTTCAGTGTTATCTTGGACACGCATGCTAGATTAATTTGCGAATATGGCTGATAATAAATGCAGTCAGCCGTCCTGAAATTCAGGAAGAAATTCTGAATGATTTGTAGGCCTAACCATCGGTATCGGGAACAGGCGGGCTATTAGAAGCCATATAGGCTAACAAGCATAGATGACTGGCGGCGCTTAGGAATAGGAGATACCCCCACCCAGGTCAGCCAATATATCTCCGAGTTTTCAGCTCATATATGCTTTTCTACATCAACGACCATCCACCGCACACCAGACCCGAGACCCCCCTCCTGCCCACCCACCGTCCCCACACCGTCCAGATTGTATACATGTAGTCATGTGTCATGTTACATTCTTCGGGGACGAGTGAAGTTTAGAAGCCAAAGACGCCATACTTTAGAAGCCAAAGACGCCATACTTAATGCCGCATGCAATCAAACTCAGTGAAAACACCAGAACTAGATACATGGATAGTTTATCTCCACTGCTCTGGGCCCCTAAACTATACAACCTCCCATTCTTCGAAAAGATTCCATGACTCTGGATTCACATTTTCGAAAATGAAAGTGACGGAAATAAAGACCATTGTCGTCTTTTTGTTTTTGAATGCCCAATAGTCTTTCGAGAACCACCTCTGGATACAGCCAGACCCTATTCGCCTGATAAAGTCTGCAAAGTATGGATTGTAAACTGATGACATACTATAATCATTGTGATGATGAAGCTTCCGCATCTGCGCAAAAGACGAACCGGAAGACGATAATGCGCCAACTGTTGTCGTGTTGTCGTTCTGTCGCCCCCGCCAATGCGACATTGCGCCAATACGACAACAGGCATTGTCGTGATGTCGCCTTTCAAAAATGCACCATTGCGACAACACGACAACTGTTATCGTAATGGCGCCCCCGCCAATGCGACAATGCGACAATACGACAACTAGGGCGCCATTGCGTCAACTGTACCGTTGTCGTGTTGTCGTGATGTCGTGTTGTCGCCTTTTAAAAATGCGCCAACACGACAACACGATAACGGTAGCTTTGCAGTATTGTTGCAATGGCGCATTTTAGTCTCCTCTGTCGGCCATTGGCGCCCTGTATAGTAAGCTTAAGTTTTCTCCGATTCAGAGGGCGACAATACGCCATTACGATGGCCGCATCCGTCTTCCATAGATAGCAGCATGAATGTATTTTTTTGTGGCATGATGCAGTTTTCAACAGCCCATTCTTCTGTTTGGGTTGTATATGCGTATAATTCTGCTTGACCGGTAGCTGCATGCCAATTTTTAGCTCTTCTCTTTCTCCTCCTTTCGTTATTGAGTTGACTGCGAAACAGCGTCACGGTAGGCGAGGCAGGGACGGCGGAAGAGTGGGGAGCGGAGGGCAATGCGCCCACCCCCCTCCCCAATATTTCAGCGAGAAAAAAAAAAACAAAACAAAACAAAAACGAACAAACATGACCCCCCCAAAAAAAACAAGGCAGCGGAAAAACCGCTAGAGTAAAGCAAAGGCCAAAAATAAACCTATACGGTATTATATCTATATATTGAATGCAGATTTTACTTTCCAATAAGCATCATCCTTGCTCATTCACATTCAAAATCTGGCTCTGTGTTCGGCTTCCCAACAACTATAAAATATCTGTGTTCTTGACATGGTCAAAGCTTAATATACCTTTCGATTGAAATTATTCCTACAAAGTAGGCTACAGATTGCAAATTGTCCGGTAATGAGTCAGTCAGTCAGTCAGTCCATCCGAATACTTTCGTCGGCAAAATAAGGAGAACCGTTGACATTAGAACCATGATTTTCGGCATGAAGGTGCATTAGGGGACTGTTACCAACACGTTCTGAGCTGACCTACTTTTGATGAAAATTTCTGGTGATTTTTGATGAAAATCACTGCTGATTCTGACTTGGGCAGTGCCCATCTTAATATAGGCAGGATTTCAACTGGGGTGGAGATTTCCAAGAACTCAGTTCGCGTCGGAGTCCTAATGCCTACCCTACTTCGTAGGTCCTGTGACGTTCATGTATATAGTTAATATTTAAATCATCATTTGTTTGACGGCGAATATTTAAAATAAAACTTGTGAGAAACACCAAAACAGGCACAACAAATAGAGCTTTACTTCCTCGTTGAATGTTGAATAATGGCGTCCAACACAGCCTCGTTTTTTAACGAACATGCGCAATGACTTTTCATCGCATAGCTCCATCGCATAGCTCCATCGCATAGCCCCATCGCATAGCCCCATCGCATAGCTCCATCGCATAGCTCCATCGCACAGCTCCATCGCACAGCTCCATCGCATAGCCCCATCGCATAGCTCCATCGCATAGCCCCATCGCATAGCCCCATCGCATAGCTCCATCGCATAGCCCCATCGCATAGCTCCATCGCATAGCCCCATCGCATAGCTCCATCGCATAGCCCCATCGCATAGCTCCATCGCATAGCCCCATCGCATAGCCCCATCGCATAGCTCCATCGCATAGCTCCATCGCATAGCTCCATCGCATAGCTCCATCGCTCCATCGCTCCATCGCATAGCTCCATCGCATAGCTCCATCGCATAGCCCCATCGCATAGCTCCATCGCATAGCTCCATCGCTCCATCGCATAGCTCCATCGTGCATCGCATAGCTCCATCGCATAGCCTCATCGCGCATCGCATAGCGCGACTTTTTATCGCATAGCTCCATCGCTCCATCGCATAGCTCCATCGCTCCATCGCATAGCTCCGTCGCGCATCGCATAGCTCCATCGCATAGCCTCATCGCGCATCGCATAGCGCGACTTTTTATCGCATAGCTCCATCGCTCCATCGCATAGCTCCATCGCGCATCGCATAGCTCCATCGTTCCATCGCATAGCTCCATCGCTCCATCGCGTTAAATTAGAAATGAAAGACGCGATGGCCCCTCTCGGCCATCATACATTTCTAAATGCATATCTGAGTCTCGTTTTGAATACAAGTTTCGACATATACGTGTTTACGTTTTGGACATCAACGTCAACGAACGGGGAGGTTGCCACTGAGCCGACGTTGAAGTCAACGCTGAAATCCCTCTGATCGCGAAAATATTATAGCTCTATTAGGGGCATTGGACATTCCACTTGAATTTTTCAATTCCGTGTTTTACACTGTTATTACAACCCGTGAAATTACAATTACAGGTACGGTACGCTTAAAAGGCCAGGCAACTATATGCGACCCTGGCTCTTACAATCCGCTTTCTCCAAAGTCCTTGCACACTAGCTACGATCAAATGCCATCAATGTCTCCATTATAATTATCCCCGATATATGATAAACCAGGAATGAATGCGTTGTTGGACGTCAGAACATGCCTTGCAATGTTCTTTCTCCGAAGTCTATCATCACGCGAGAAGTTTGCTCCGAAGTAAACAATCCTTCAGAGATGCTTGATCCAAAGAGTTGTGTAACAACTGACTGCTTCTAGGTCCGTGTAACCTTGCACAGTTCAATTTTCGTTTTTCGTTTTTGGTTTCTCAAAATCAAAAATTGAAATTTGACCGTCAATTTTCAATTTTCGTTTTTTGTTTCTGTAATCTCAAAATCAAAAATTGAAATTTGACCGTCAATTTTCAATTTTTGATTCTGGGATTACAAAAACAAAAAACGAAAATTGATATTTGACAGTCGATTTTCAATTTTCGTTTTTCGTTTTGCTTGACGTAAAAATGAAAATAAAATATTGAAAATTGCCTCGACTTGTCCGTTTTTCGTTTTTTGATTTTAACTTTGACGTATCAATGTTAAGTTCGCAAGTGGACGGGTTATGATGTCATTTTCGATATTACGAGTAGAATAGAAAACGCAAATCGTGTCGTATAAGAGGTGTGGAGCGTGAGAGGCATGTGGCCCACCAGGCCATCCTCGGGAGCCAGTGTATTGATCGATTTCTTATGGTATCTATGCATTGCCTTGGTTAGTTGCCCACGATAGTTCTGGATAAAACAAAGATCGAGGGGTATCCTCTGAATCAAACCAATTATTGAACAGGCTCAGCAAGCTCATTACGCCAAACTACTAGCTGCAATGTGGTGAGATGTGACATCGCTGGCATAACTTTGATGTCAGACTGAAATCGTCATCGAGAGTCAAAGCAAAGACCGCCGGCTTTGGATACCGACATGCTAATTCAAAATAACCTCGGGGGATGAAATGTTCGAGATTGAGGCAAGGACTCAACAACTCACTCGAATCACCAAAAATGTCCGGGTAAACCCTGTGAGAGGATTCACGATTTACCTGGACTTGTGAAGATGCACCAGACAGGTCTGGATAGGTGGCATCCCGCAGTTGTCATTGGTTATTGGCATTGAGGCCTGAGCCAACCAGGACGCATTCATGCACACAACCGCTATTTGTTATTGATTTGAAATATAGTATTCATAAAGATACCAACAAAGATTTAATACCGATAAGAGTAAGCAGCGCAGTGATGGGCCGCGAAATCTGTATATGGCCAGCGTTCCGTAAACCACCATTTCAAACAAGCACACAAACGTCACGTTTGATGCCAGACGTCTGACTGCTTCAACGCTTCAGGTCCAATCTTCGTTCTCTATTTTTGAGACCTGGATCGTTGGAGCGTTCACATGCCCGTCAACGTTCAGCGTCAAAAACGCTTCAACGCTTTAAGTGCGGGTGTCAAAAGCTTCAACGCATCGACGCGGGAAGTTTCTTTTGGGGTTATAATCAGGGTACCCACGTATTTAATATTTTACCCTACTTTAATGAACTCATATGTGTATCAACCATGTTGTTCTCCATATAATGCTTCACACATACTGCACGAATGCCTACTCACTTCTGGACATGCGCAGTTGGGCCATTACAATCTAGCTCGAATGCCTGGCTCCAGGGATCTATAGTGTGGTGACACTCCCATATCTTCCCACCTACTGGCTTTCCATATTGTGCTCCACACCTGCCTAAACAATCCGATTTGCGCTTTCCATACTACTCCGCGGACCGAAAGTGACATCATGAGCCTTGCGCGTGCGCAGTTAACTTAAAATCAAAAAACGAAAAACGGACAAGTCGAGGCAATTTTCAATATTTGATTTTCATTTTTGCGCGAAGTAAAACGGGAAACGAAAATTGAAAATTGAATGTCAAATTTCAATTTTTGATTCTGAGAAACCGAAAACGAAAAACGAAAATTAAAAATTGACGGTCAAATTTCAATTTTTGATTTTGAGAAACCAAAAACAAAAAACGAAAATTGAATTGTGCAAGGTTACACGGACCCTTCTACCATCTCGCATATTTTATAAATGAACTATCTGGGTTTCGGTCGTCTTCTCAAGAGCCAAGTCCACTACACCACAGAGCTGTGAGCTCTGGCATATAGTGGACGTGCAAAGAGAAGATGGGTTTGGTTGTTGACTTCATTCAGGAAACGTTATGCCTTGGAAGGAGACTGCCCTCTACTAAGACGCTCGTGTGAAGCTTCGGATGCAACGCAAATAGGCGCGGTCAAATGTATAGTCTATGTTTTTCATTTCCAGAATGAAAGAAGTATTTTCAAACATCTAAAATACATATACTATATGAACTCGAAAGCATATAAGCGAGCTTAACTGATCATAGATCTTATTCTCAAGTTATTTGTATACGCTCCGAACGATCGCCGTCATTTTGCTGGTCAATTTTTGACAAATGCGCAATATTCCGGGTCCAAACGCTCAGTCTGTCGGCGCAAATCTGCTCTCGTGTCTGATGAGAAAGTTGTGTGTGTCTGTCGGCATAAATTGCCAGGGTGGTGTATAAGAAGGGCGAATACATTTCGATTATCGCGGAAAGTAAGTAACTGCTTCGAACAGTATGAACATGCATGTGTGTGGATAGAAGACATCGAAAGTATTGGTTCAATATCGCCACCAATCCAGGTAAACCAAGATGATATATCAGTGAAATACCATCTAGTGTAAACGCTATATTAAAAATTCATGCGAACGTTTTGTCGATATAACGCTACGAAAAATTCGTGCGAACGTTTTGCCGATATTCTACGAGATTCCAAATAAGCCAGTGACGACAAGCAATTTGAAATTGATGGACGTTCAGTTCACGGAGACGCGAACAACTTATCGGCGGTCGGTCTTTTGATATTTACTACCGCCTGACAAAAGCAGACTTTTCTGCGAGAGAAAATCCTTTGAACTTTACGTTTACCCATCCTCGCGAGCCAGTGTATCAATCGAAAGGTTACGATCTGCGAGGATTTAGGTATTACCTGGACTTGTGCAGATGCGTTTACCATGTACGATGTCCAGACATGATGCCTTATTGGATATTGTTCGCTATATTGGTCCAAACACGTGCTCCTGTGTGTAATTGCAAGGGGTCTTACAGTTGTTTCTTCCTATCGTTGATGTTAGAAATAATGTTCTGTGATATTACATTTAAGTTTACCGAGATTACATCGCCATTAGAAAAGCGGCGTATCGGATATTTCGCGCAATACGCTGACATATCTGAATGATCTCACAGCAACTTCCAGCTAAACTATGAATTCTGCTGTACTCCTGAGCCAATAAGCTTATTCTCCAGTTCCCTATGCTTCTTTTGGGAAACTTCTCTGTGTAGCTTTCGATGTTTTTCAACGTATTTCTTTAAGCTAATATTGCGAAAAGGACATTGCACGCTATTGCGGCCTTTTGGCCCCCTTTTCAACTTTTACCAGTCCGACCATTACAAATCACGTGACTTCAGTGATCTTGCCAGCGCATTCTCAAAGAGAGCCGTGTCTACCCGCGGGAGACCAAAGCGACTCTCATGTAAACTGGTGACATTTTTGAATCTCCAATCTCAAAGCGAGGCAGCATGACATCATTCTCAAATCGAGCCGTGTCTACCCGCGAACTACTTCCTGTATTAGATAACTCGCTTTCACGGCCAAGTATACATACCGACAATAATTTGTTCGCGATTGATATGCTCCGAAACGGAAAGAGTCATTTCCCAATTATATAGCCCACGTTATGTTTAGCAATTCGCTTCTAACTCAGCGGAGTCAGCAGGTCAGTGACAAGCCAGATAATCATACGCCGCCTACTCACCCCCCAAATTTTAGAGGATGAAATCCCATTACGCATTTGAGACTCTTTCTCTGAAGCAGGGGAGTCTCACTTGGAGACAAAAATACTTTCACCTTGCTTTATCTCCATAGATGATTACACCATTCTCGATCAGCGTTCACATTAATCTGTCAGGCAGTTGAAACTTCATTAATCTAAAAAAGGATTGGGCTAGATCGATGGCGAATCGTTACATGTTGGTTATTGTGTGATATTTGCACCAAAGCTATGTATATATTATCAAGAGCGCCGCGGAGCATATTCAAAAGTGGGGGGCTGACCCCTATCTCGACCATAAAGTGGGGGGGGGGGGGGCTGAAGTCGCCCCTAGATAGGGCTTATAACATTACAGCTCTGAAAAGTGGGGGGGCTGAAGCCCCCCCAGCCCCCCCGGCTCCGCGGCCCCTGATTATATCACGAAGTGTACCACGAATATCAATGAAAACATAATATCATCCGACAATAATGCGACATCTTCGATCTTCCGCTTCCTACTTCTACCAACTTGATTCCCCATCCTGTGCAGTAATGTCGAGATTTCATCAGCATCCATGTCTGTAAAATGTCGACGCAATGTCATTACATTCACCGATTCGCCCATCTTTTTTTCATTCGAGATGTTTGGAGCAACATCTACAACCGTCGCGAACCAACACACCTTGCCGCAAAAAAAATCCAATCGAACCGAGCCTGGTATCACCACAAATCTAAACCTACTGCACTTGCAAAGAGTACACCGTCGGTGACTTTTGGCGCACGATACTACTGGCAATGTTATTACTTTGGAGACTTCTTTCTTGGCACCGCCTGACGTTCCTAGCTAATAGGGCTTGGTGTGTCGTAGTATCAATCGGACATCCAGTTCTCTTCTGAATAGTAAAACCTCTGTCGGCATGAGTTGCAAATCAAACAAGCATGCGAATGCGGTATATTACCTCAGTCTGAGTGCTCAACAGATATTTTGCGCATTTGACCTTTTTTTCTTCGCTTGTCACAACATGCACACATCGACCATACAATTGTCGATTTCACCTTTATTTAGCCTGATACAGAATCGTATATGTTTCAAGCTTACAGATAGAAGTTACATTTATAAACTCCCACTTAAGTACAATATTCCTTGCTTTATTTGCAGGTAAATTTGATCTTTTCATGCTGAGCTACTTTTATAACAGTACACATATTCGTAAATGCACAGAAAAATAATATTTTCAAAATCCATATTATTTTTCTAGTAGTGGCTACTATATTTATGTAAATAATAACTGTGTTCTTTCTTGTGTTCTGAATCTGCATCGAAGTGGGGGACGGGAGTGACAATAAATTATGACGAGAAAAAATACGGTCAGCCTTTTATGGGGTTCGAACCCGATCGAGACGTACAAGAAGTTAAAAAATAGTGCGCTCTTATCCATTACACTACCGCGTAATGCGACAGCCGTGCTATTCTCAATTATCCCATTTAATGTTCAGCACTCCACGTGGAAGAATACATCTAATAAAGTTTTAATTTGACATATGAAGCCAGTCGAGAACCAAAATCATCTTTGGACAACTACTAGGTATTGACTCAACAAATATTTTTTTGTAAAGTTTGTTTTGGTTCTCGACTGGCTTCATATGTTTATAGAGAAAATAAGGTAGTTATTTTACCCCAAAACAGACGATTTTGCACGAATACACTTCTTCAATGGGTTGTTATTCAAGAACGCCAAGACCTAGTGCCTGACAATTACTCTGAACATACGACAAGATAATATTCTTTAAGCTAATGGAAAATTTCTTTCGTACGCGATATTTCATTTTGGCACTCCAAACCGCACCTCATGGGGGCCAAATCCTCATCAAACCGCGCCAGGTCCTTTCAAGTCTGACCATGGTGATGCTCCATGCGTACTTTACTTTATTTCCATACATGAATGCATATAGAAACATAAGAATATATATACATATATCAATGATTGTTAAAAACAATGCCATGTACAAACAAGATTATCACAATCCCCAAGCAAACATGCACATACGTACTGCATACAGCTCTAACAATACAGATTTGTTTTTAGTTGGGATAGGCTTAGTCTGTATCCAAGCTATGGGGTCGGCTAAAGTGACAAACAAAAGAATGTTGCCCTAAAGCCCACTGTATTGGGCCACCACTACCTCGAACATAAATTCAGGTCCAACTCCACAACTCTCTCTGGTCACAGATTGCCAAGAAGAGCGATGTGTGGAATCTCACCCCAATCGACGAGGGTGCAATAGTGACTATTAATATTCATGCTCAAGCCTACAGGGTGCGACAGGGGTGCCGGCTAGCTGCGATGTTCTCTGTTGCAACATTTCGTAAATAAACTGTCCAATTTTGGGGGATAGGTGGTTAGGTGGATTGATTAACTTGTATAATATATCTCAGAGTTTTTTACAGCTGGGACACTGACAAAGGAAGTGGTATTCATCTTCCACAGTTTTATTTAATATACCATCACAACGTTTGCACCATCTTTTGTCCCGATCTATTTTTCTGTATCTCTCCGTTTCTATCTCAAGTCTGTGGGCGCATATTCTGAGCTTTGTTAAAGATTGTCTAAAATTCTGCGATTTGCCTCTGAAAGGAACACGATTTACACATCAGACAGATGGAGAGCAGATTTGCACCGAAAGACGTCCGAGCGTTTGGCCTCTGTGATGAAAGACGCGAACCGTGTAAAGAATGGTTGGCTCTGGATTTCCTATTTGGTTCGATTAAAGGGGGCCCACTTCTTGTATGCTGTGATGATCCCATTTCTAACAATTCATGGAAGAGCGAAATTCATGACTGCAAAAAAATCGTGATTAGATAGGATAACGAAATGAAGGTGTATAAGATAATTTTTATTTATGCAATTCTTCCTTTGTGGAACAAGTTGTGTATAGGATTATCATCGATGTATTATATATATATATAAGATTGTACAATAAAACAGTTTTGATTCAAGGCTCGGTTTGGCAATATTACCGTATAATTGTTTGGTCAAATAATATATATATAATCACCAAAAACAACCTTATCTGTCGAAATCAAGTATTCTGAAAAAACAGTTGTGTACAAAATTGCACATCTACAAAAAATGTGTACACAATTTGTGTACTTTTTCTACACAAATTGTGTATCACAGCTACACAGTGATCGTAGATGTTCAATTTTGTTACAGCGATGTGTACCTACACAGTTTGTGTACTTTTGGTACACAACTGTTTTTAGAGAGTAGATTGAGCTTGTATTTGCACCATTTTTACACCCCCTTCCCCCCACCCTCCCCCACGAAGAAAACTTTTTTTTGTCATATAACTAATCCAATCATGTCTTAGAAAGCAGAATTTGTTGTGAACTATAATACACGTTTCTTTGATGCAGAAAAGCCAGAAGCTGAGTTGACGGAAAACTGAAATTTCCATACAAATTCAATGTGTTTTACTAGAATTTCCACTGACTAGCTTTGCATAATAAAGCAGGGTAAGCACTCCGAGGAATGACAAGCAATTCATTGTGACTCAATATTTCGGTTTACTCCTTCAAACCATCGTCAGGAGTAATTTTACAGAGAAACCTAACGGTATATATATACAGATAAGGTGTTGAAATAATTGGTGATGAATAAACATATATGGTTGTAAAAATGTAGTTCATCACCAATTATTTCAACACCTTATCTGTATATATACCGTTAGGTTTCTCTGTAAAATTACTCCTGACGATGGTTTGAAGGAGTAAACCGAAATATTGAGTCACAATGAATTGCTTGTCATTCCTCGGAGTGCTTACCCTGCTTTATCAATGTGTTTAATGTCTCGTTTTTCCTTTTGAAGCCTTGAAATATAGTCATGCAGCTTAAAGTTCAGTAGCCTATCTCCCAATACCTTATAGCTTTCTAGGCTAGATATCAGGTTGAACATATTGTTCATAGTCTATTTACTAGTATTGACATAGTTTATTATTTCTCTAATTCTAAACTGGTCAATTTCCTATTCACGAACGAAGCCATGTAAACTTGACTAATTCTAAACCAAATCTATAATTTCCTACACTGACTATCGTGCCAGTTCCGACTAAACATTGTGACCCTGGCCAAACTCTCCTAATCGTTCACTGAATCAAATGATCATATAGCTGTTCTATATCAAATATAAAGTCTGTATACATCAGAACTCTTTTGTGAACCTCCATCAAAGGGTTGGTTTGTTTCTCTTGACCCCTCTTTCGTAGGTAAAGGGTAAAAAATATGGGCAAGGCTTTGGTGTAAGACCTCCCATTGAAAAGGTAATATCCTGGACAAAAGACTGACAATACAACTTGCAGCAGATCCTTTGTCAATTATATTTCGTGAGTCTTACACCAAATCGTTGCCAAAATATTGCTCTCTGGTGAAGTCACCCATTGGAACGGTACTAACAAACTACACTGAAATAGTCCTAAGTCGGACGTCATTTATTGAAGACTCGAGGCCGCTCGCTTAACATTTGCGGTTCGCTCCATCAAAATAAATGACTTCCCCTGATGAAGCCGATATCCAGCTCCTGGACAATAACCTTAGTGTTTTAAAGGTGCCATGCACCCTTTATTATTCATTCATACTGTGCAGTATCTACTATTCAATCAACAAATATCAGCAACAAATCTGAGATGAAGAAATAACCTGTAGGGAGAGATAATTGAGAAACAAATCATTACCAGCGAATATCTAGAAAACCAATACAATGTGGGTAATAACTTACGTCTAACTTGAATATGTACATGTTGTAAAAATATTATTATATAAAACTAAAACAGGTGAATGACTGATTATCACAGATAGGGCCTGTATAACATAACAGACTAGGATGATTGTATTAATAAACATACAGCAATTCTTTGGTCAATTCATACAAACAGTAAATCCCCTAATCTGATCAATTCGATCACCTTCTAAAATCATTGAATTAACCATGCAAATGCAAAGGATTAATAGATTATGCGCATGATTCTGGACCATTTTATCAACTTCGTGTTCTAAACAATTTGATCACCCCGATTCATCACGTCCTGCTATTGAATTATCAAGGGATTTACCATACCGTTGATAAAATGTAAATACAAGTAAATGTAAGGCATCTACGAACTATATGAAATATATTACTCAGAAACACATTGTTACTATAAGGCAGTTTATGGAAGCTATAATTCATGTCTATGTGAAAAACGTAACCAACTTGGTTCATACCCAGCCCCTGCACATCCTATTTTTGAATATATCAGTACTTCTAAATAACAAATGTCATTCTACGTAATATTTTTTCAGCCCATGAATTCAATTTATATGTCTATTCATACAGATATCTTTTTCTTCATGCCACCTACTTCACGTCTAATGTACCTGATGAATTGATCATAGTAAATAACCCTGAAACCTGATAATGTTTTATCACTCTTCTATCCCATAATGCAATGTAAATATATATGTATGCATTCATGAAGATTAAGGAGAGAGAGAATTGAGGTTTAATGTCGCGTCCATGACAATTAAATGGCAGGTGGGGATCAAAATAATACAATTTGATTATCCTGCTGCATCTCTTATATAAATACAACAATCTAATTGCTAATGCAGGATACCTGGGGTGGCAAGTCACCTTAGCTTTAAATTGGTGTGTCCAGTTACATACCTTGCCACACCTGTGCTGTATGCTGTACATTGAAATTTTTAAAAAATGTTATATTACGTAAGATTTCAGGATAATGCACAATTAATCATGATTGAAACTTTTGACAGAATCTTCTTAAAGCCGAAGTCTATTGCATGAAAAATCACACATAAAAGTACATTCACTTAAGACAAATCTGGCAAGAACACATTTAGGACATTGTACCTTTCTGCTGTGTGGGAAAATTTTACCCTGTAATGTTATGTAATCATGATACAACTGCTGGGACTTTTGATTTTGCTCACACTTTAGGTCTACATTGAAAAGAATGAGTAACATTTAGCATGATTTAGGAAGGATGCCAAAAGGTTCAAATTTGTGTTGCTAACTAAACATATCCAGTGAAACTGTTCTGAGTTCCTTCATTATCTGTCTTGGAATGACCACATGTGCATTCTGGAACTGTAGAACAAGAGTTCCACAACTAGCATTCCATTCATATACACTTTCAGACTCTGCCTCTACAAGTAATCCCTTGGTAAACTGTGAACTGTTGTTCGAACAATACATGTAGTAGGATTATATGGAAGGATGACCGATGAGGAACCCCTCCTCATGAACCTGTCCTCATGCAAACCATAAATCAGTTCCATTAAAGCTGTTGTACATTACACCTCTCTTGTTTACATGTATTTCATAACGTTCATAATGTGTATGATGTATGAATGAGTTTATATGCATAAAATGTGCCTAATTGAAAAACAGATGTCATCGATATTAGTGTTTCACAAGAACTATTTCGTGATCTCGCTAATTCATTTAGTACCATTTTCAGATATCACTAATAAATTAATTTAGAGAATTGCTGAACCAGTTTGTGCTTTCTATTATTTAACGATATTTCCACATAATTACAAAATGGCTGAATTATAGCATTTAAAGATTTGGCAACATCTCTGTATCGTTCATTGATAGATAGATCTCTTTCCTGAACATGTGGTAATTGCAATTTTCATAACTTTCAAGATGTTTTTCCCCCATGATAATGCACACAATGCCAAAGTACATGTACATGGACCAATTAGGCACAAGATCATGAGTACACCATCCCTGTTGATTTGGTTAAAACTAACCCACTGATATTCCAATAGTGTAATGGCTGTTATCGAGTTCTTTTGCAATCTACAAAGGAGGCCTCTCATCTGATCAGGGTGTTAGCCAAGAGATTAAATCTGCCTGTCCGATTATCACACTTTGCTCGATTTGGACAGGCTACTTCCCCGTTTTTCCTATCTCTCCCTTGTTAACTTTTCCAATTTTTGCTTGTCCAAATTTGAAATTGCCTCTTCAATTAACAGGTGGACGGATCTCTGGCTCACACCATGCCTCTAATCCCTTTAGAGTCTTGCATTAGAATGACCAGTTACAGCACTGAGCAGGCTGTCCAAGTTGACATCTGGCTGCTTTCCGCTGTCTCTGTTATATTGTGTCTCCCTCACCATGTACACATTCTACAAAAGCACTTTTACTAATTTACTCAATTTAACTATCACCAAGGTTGTTCTACATGCTCAGTCCACATTGTACAAGTCTGCAACTCGCTTGGCTAGAACCCTACATCGTAGCTGGGGCGAAATAAGATGGCGGTGCAACATTCGAACAGTGGCCCCCTTGCTCCTCCCCCAGGTGGACAAGACCTGCTCCATTGGTCGACGGAGTCGCTGAGACTTCCAGTGCGCCAGTAGTTCTTCTGATATACCCACTCGCTCTGAGAACATTCTCCAGTCAGCACCTGTCAAAAAGAGGAGTGAAGACAAGATATTAGTTTTGTGTAAAAAATGTTCTGATGAGTGAGCGAGATATTACTGTACCATGAGATTGAAGGGTGTAAAAGCGGAAAAACAAAACCAGAGGGAGACAAATACGACTATGTACACCAACACCCGAGGGTGACAAATACCACTATGTATACCAAAACCGGATTGCAGCAGTTTTATCCTTTTAGAATATTTACAAATAGGTACTGTATGTTACGGTATCGTACATTACTTTCCTTTTTGTTTTGCTTTCATATTACGAATATGAAAATATTACATGTGGTCAATGTTTTTTTCAATTGTTTTCACAGAGGGAAGAAATAAGCTTATCTTCAGTTATCTTCAGTTGGACCGGATAAGCATGTCACATGATTTAAATTAAATATTGCAAGAATGCATATTTTATTGGTGGGAATACGAAACTCACCATTAACTTTGTAAAGACTAAGCTCTTGGATGATGACTTCCTTTACATCAGGGTGAAGATACCGGATATGACACTCTCCAGGGTATTTCCCACCAGGCTTCTATGATCACAAAGAAGAAAAGGAATTAATCGGAAAGCCTGTTTTATCCTGTGGAACAGTACAAGTAGTAACCATAGTAACCATGGTACAACCAAGTATACATGCAAGTTAATACACTGAATGGCAACATCAGGAAATATGGGAAAAAAATTCCCAGGCCTGATGTTAACCTTATCGAGAATCCAAATGTACACAGCATTTGCAAAACAGATTAAACAAATCCTCTGTGGTTGTATCACTTCTTCATGGTGGTACTAGATACATGCAGTGTCCACCGGGAGTTCCACTACAATACCACCAAATTGTGGTATCAAGGGTTGTTCAAGTGAAAACACTGAGCAGATATCCTGTATGGGTGAACAGACGGTGCCGGCAAGGAGAATGTCGATCACTACTCACCGATGGAAATTCAGTTTTTTTATCGTGACAGCTTCCATCATTTTCACCACAACTGACAGTAGGAGAGGGTTGACAAGCAGAGATGACTGGGCTAGGCTCACCTATTATTGAAAGAAAATTGTAGCTGTAAACATACACTCATCATCATGTAGATTGATGCAAAAAGCTTGTTAAATCATTTTCTCTGAAGTCTGTCATATGACTTCGAAACAAATCCACATCATTTCACAAAGCTACGTCACGGTCACTTATTTATTTTTAAATATCCAGATTTGCATGCATGGATACAAGGACACAGGGGAACCTGAACAAGTGGCGCACAACTATCTTCGGGTTCCCAATTATTTTTTATACTTTCACCTGTTCACGTGCTACACATGCATTGTGTATCTCCAATACAGCATTTCAATTATGCAAGAATAAAACAATAACAGAAACAACTTTTTCCTCAGTAAAGAAAGAATATTAACTTACTTACAGGTATAAAAACATAGCAATGTGTACTCACTTGTTGCCAGCTTTATCACATGGACTTTCCTCTTCACATCGATCATCGTGTTACAGCGTGCAATATCCTCGATCCCTTCTCGTAACCTGAGATTCACCAGCGTCTGATTGGCTATCAAATGCGCCTGTACTGTCACTCTGGTCTCGAGTTCCTCCATATGCGTGGCCAGGTCATCATCACTCTCATTGTTGAACTTCTCCTCCAACAAGATTACAAACATGTCTAACACTTTTTCAGCTGGTAATTTCGAAAAGTCCAGGTGCTTAGAATTAGAGGAATGGCTCAATTTTGTTTCGTCACCCTTGCTCTCAGCACAAGGTTCACCGATATAATCACTTGACAGATGAAACTCTTTCACATCGACATAATCCATGACCTTATTCATCAGACTCTGCAAAACGTTACTCAGTCTTAATCGTTCTTCCGACTCCTTCTCAAGTCTGTCTTTGAGTGATGTATTTTCCAGTCTTAACTCTTCAAGCTGTGATTTCACTGTCTGTTTGCGGTTTACACCGGCAGCAGATACAACTCTTGCTGAAAGTTTTCTCATTCGAGCTTGAGTGCCATCTGGTTTTTCTATCTTTGCCACAGACTTATCTGCCATTTTAGCCTCAATGTGTGGCGATGTTAAACAACAACTATGAATGTGCATGTGTCATAACACGTTAGTAATACTATCTACTATATGTTCCATCAATAGAATGATCTGTCACATAATATTATATTATATGATCATGTTCACATGTATTTGCTGAATGAGAAGGGCCTAAGCAAATGCCCGTAACTCAAACTGTATGGGAGAAAAAAGATCAGGCGTATTATGTTTAGAATTATGGTACTTAGTCTTAGAAGTTAGATAAACAATCAAACAATGTTTGACATTATGTCGCACAATACGTACAATACAGTAAGTTTAAACCATAATTTAAATAAACGCCATTTTTCTCCCAGAACCACAAATACTCAAAATGATATTTCATTGACAGATTCCACCACTCCACTCGGAATCCAGTTCACTCCGTCTCCAGCAGTCATGCAGTGTTGTTGTTGAAAATGACAAAATATGTTGAACTGTTTCACACCGTTTCAGCTACAATAAACCGGCGATAATCCCCAGTTACTTTATCCCCTGGCTTTATAATTAGACACAGCTCAGATTACTGTCGGCACATATATAATCAGGTGTCGATTGTGAAGGATTATTTGGGAAAATGTCCAAGCGCTTTCTCGTTGACAAGGACGCCAAAAACGAAAGCGAGGTCTCAGCTGCAGGTGGAGGTCACACTAATTTCTAAACTTGGAATATAACCGGCACGGATTTTAAATCAATGAAAGTGTTCAGAATTTGTGTCGAGGTTGCTCATGGAGTTAGTACCGGTATATTCACTTTTCCTCAAGGTGTCTTTGGTCTCAGATACGCATGGTGATAGATCCGGGGATGATCGGTATTGTAGTAACCGCACATTTATACCAATAATTGCTCTCATAAAAATAATAAATGTAAGATATTTTTTTCAAATCGAATTAATACGGTATATTTTCCCTGAGAAGATTTTCTTTCATCTTTGAGTCAAATACAGTCAGTTCAATTTATATCAAGCCGAACAACAGCTTTTATTTTCTATCATAGAAAGATTTTTTTCTATGTCATGGATATCATGAGGTAGTATAAGAATGGCAAATCTCTCCCTATCGAGAGGGTTTGTCTTGACCTTGGCATCTGGGGTTCAACGTGGAGAGGTCACTTCGAGTCACGTGACAGGCGGTGGTGATAAAAGTAAGATCCCCCCTCCCAAATGCGAAAATAACGGACTTGAAATACACCGCTTATGATTTGTGTAGAGAAGGAGATGCACGCGAGTACAGGAGGTGGATGACCAATCTCCTGGCTTCGATTGCATATACCTTTCGTCTAAACGGCTGCAGGAATGATCTCTGCCCCACCGTAATAAAAATGTAGAACGGAAGGAACAGTTCGTATGATTCGATGATATTCCATTGGTTTGGCGTTTTGATTGGCATGGATCACCAGTGCGTGATGGATAATGCATGAATGAAATAACGTACCGGTTCTATTTTCAGGTTGTAGTCATAGATACCTTCCCCTCCCATCCGCGTCATTTTTTCAATGAAAAGTCCGCCATTGTGTTGCTAAGCCGCGTCACAGCTCTGTAAATTTTGTAAAACTGCTCTATCCAAAAAGAGTTCGTTTGCGTTTGTCTTGATATAATACCGTACTTATGTTATTCATGACATAATTGAAATATATAACGGCATGGTTGACATAATTGCATAGTTAGAAACTAAATTATGTTACATGTTTCGCGTAATACACCGCGCGCATAATAATGTAACAGCTCATTACATTTTTGTTGCCTGTGGGTGAGATTAGATTTGGAGCTGTTTGTAAAAAGCGGAAAACGGATCGCGGCTTGGTGAATGGTGGATGACGTGCTTGTCGAAGGCCATATGTGCTGGCAGACAAGGGTGCACTCCACACTTGCCACGGTTTCGTACAAAGTGACCCCTGCGTAATTTCATAATGAGGAAGGTCGCCTGTTTTTTCTTCCCTTTCTACCAACTGATATCCATAGTATCACCCTTCTGGACGTCACCATTTCTCCAAAATAGGATATATCAATTGCTTGCGGATCGCACCTACGCGCCACTACAGAGTTAATCGTGTCCGGAATTGAATATCTGGCAGGCCAAAATCCTCACTTTTTCGGGGATTGAAAATGATGATTCCTTTATGGCGAAAGTTTTTTTTACAAAAAACGAGTAGGTCGACCCCTGTTTTTTTCTTCTCCGTTTTAAAATGTCCGTTGGACGGGAAACGCTCTAACATGCATAAAAAACCAAATGATTTCGTAAGTTTTCTCTGAGATGTGGGTCGAATTTGACACATTTTCAGACATTTTATGCAGTTTTTTTAGAAAAGTTGAAGAATCTGGGAAATTAAATGCAAGATTCAAATTGACTTGACACTTATGAATTACCATCTCCCAGATTTTGGTGAAACATGCATATTGGAACAGTGAGTCTGTGTTGAAACTCAAAGTATACACACCTTAACGTGAATCAAGTATTGGAAAGTGCAGACAAAGTTTGAAATATATGTATTAAGGCAGTGTGACGTCACTGGACCTAAATATGATTGCAACAGACCACCATAGAATACCATGCTTTATTTGCAGTTTACTCTGTGTAATAAAATCGTAAAAAATTACAATAATTATTCTCCCACACTGTTTGCAATGGTCTTTCATTTGATGGAAACTTTACTTGAGGGTTTATGATTACTTTAAAGAGAATTGCATGTCTTTCCTTTCCAATTTCAATAGCCCACTTGTCTCCTGAAATAATGGCATGAGTGTGCCCATCCAGAAAATATATAATGTTACAGGGGTTTATTAAAGATTTTACATATATTTAAGGCCGAAGACCCGACCCCATGCCTGTTTTTAGCCGCACATAATTTAGGTGTGGAATGCACCCTAAAGCAGCATTGCAAGACGCATTGTCACAGCCAAATGGAGTTTTACCTAAAGAGACCCCGTTATAAATTATGAACGTTTAAAATAAGTCGCCATCATGATGCACTGGGCAAAGGTGTTCCATGTTCTAGCATTTGCTAGATCCTGAGTAGTAGTGTCTAAGCATTTCAGAGTCCCTTTTCCAGGGAAATAACTCTGTTTTGTGGAGGTGACGTGGAGGAGAGGTCAAATGCACTATAGTTCCGGCAGAATGACCAAAAATCTACCTCCAACACAGGAGAGTTCCAATTGTTGCAGAGAATGTATTCATCCGCGGTGATGCGGTCTGGCGGTGATGCGGTCGCGGGAAAAAGCTTCCGCGGAGAAAAAGTAGTCCCCAGACTTCAAATACGCTGCATGGTCCGATTGGGTCGAGTGAGGTATCAAAGTGAAGCATTCGTGAAGGGGCATCCAGTCATGGGTGGGTGTATGTAAAATTAGGATTTTTTCCCGAAACTATGAAAAGCGGAACACGGACTTTATCCCTAAAATAGGGGAAAACACCTATCAACCCTAGCCAAAGGACTAATATCGGTCCCCGGGCTTATCGGGACCTGCCTATCAAGTCAATGGGGTGGATGTATGTAAAATTAGGATTTTTTCCCGAAACTATAAAAAGCGGAACACGGACGTTACCCCTAAAATAGGGGAAAACACCTATCAACCCTAGCCAAAAGGGCTAATATCGGTCCCCGGGCTTATTGGGACCTGCCTATCAAGTCAATGGGGTGAGGCATGTAAAATTAGGATTTTTCCCGAAAATATAAAAAGCGGAACACGGACTTTACCCCCTAAAATAGGGGAAAACCCCTATCAACCCTAGCCAAAAGGGCTAATATCGGTCCCCGGGCTTATCGGGGCCTGCCTATCAAGTCAATGGGGTGGGTGCATGTAAAATTAGGATTTTCCCCCCGAACCTATGAAAAGCGGAACACGGACTTTATCCCTAAAATAGGGGAAAACACCTATCAACCCTAGCCAAAGGACTAATATCGGTCCCCGGGCTTATCGGGACCTGCCTATCAAGTCAATGGGGTGGATGTATGTAAAATTAGGATTTTTTCTCGAAACTATAAAAAGCGGAACACGGACTTTACCCCTAAAATAGGAGAAAATCCCTATCAACCCTAGCCAAAAAGGCTAATATCGGTCCCTGGGCTTATCGGGGCCTGCCTATCAAGTCAATGGGGTGGGTGCATGTAAAATTAGGATTTTTTCCCGAAACTATAAAAAGCGGAACACGGACTTTACCCCTAAAATAGGGGAAAACCCCTATCAACCCTAGCCAAAAGGGCTAATATCGGTCCCCGGGCTTATCGGGGCCTGCCTATCAAGTCAATGGGGTGGGTGCATGTAAATTAGGATTTTTCCCCGAAACTATAAAAAGCGGAACACGGACTTTACCCCTACAATAGGGGTCTGTATTATACAATATAAGGGAAAATGCCTGTATGGGGTATGGGATGGTCAATTTTTTTCGTGGGCTTTACTATGGCTTGTGGGGTCTCGTTTTTCTCGTTTCGCCAAGAAAATGACAATGGGAAGGGTCCCAACGGTGAAATTTTTGGAAAAAGTCACCGAGGTCTGTATATAGTCCCATACTGGCTATATGGGGGTATAGGTTCAACCTGGGAAATTCACATACGTTCATTGTGATATGGGCTGTTTGGATTTGTTTTTCACGTCTCGTCATTTAGAACACGATGGGAAGGGTCCCGGAGCGAAACGGTGAAAATTTTGGAAAAAGTTCACCGAGGCCTGGGTAGGCCCATAGCCCTATACTGCATAGCTATGGGGGTATAGGCCCATACGGGGTGGACGTTTTGGGGTCTAGGTGAGCCCCTAATGATCCTATGATGTCGTATGAGGTCTTATTTTGAAGCTCTCGTGGAGGAGCAATGGTTCGTCCGTTTTCAATAGTCTGCGCATGCGCAGTCTGGCCGTTGTATAGAAAGCAGGCATGTTGGGGGGTATGTGGGTGTGTGTTTGGGGTAGAGATGGACCGCTATGGGTCCGAATGGGTCGTGGAAGGTATCAAAGTGAAGCTTGTGTTGGGTAGAGTCAGAATGGCGTGTTTTTAAATGCAAGTCGCGTCAATCTGCGCATGCGCAGTTGGGTGTAGTAAGTAAAGTGGCCATTTTGGGGCAGTGCGGGAAGGTATTTGGTGTCGAGATGGACCATCCTTGGTCCGAATGCGTCCTGGGAGGTGTCATTTTGTAGCTCTCGGGGTGTAGACCCCGATTTGAGGGATGTTCACGTCATTTGTGACGTCATTGGTGACGTCATCAGTACGAGTAGTAGCCAAAGTGAACATTTTAGGGCAGGGAAGGAAGGTATTTGGGGTAGAGATGGACCATCCTTGGTCCGAATGCGTCCTGGGAGGTGTCATGTTGTAGCTCTCGGGGTGTACTGTCCCATTTGAGGGATGTTCCCGTTATCTGTGACGTCATCGGTGACGTCATCAGGACGAGTAGTAGCGAAAGTGGACATTTTAGGAAAGTGCAGGAAGGTATTTGGTGTAGAGATGGACCCTCCTTGGTCCAAATGTGTCGTGTGGGGTGTCATTTTGTAGCTCTCGGGGTGTAGACCCCGATTTGAGGAATGTTCACAGCATCTTTGACGTCATCGGTGACGTCATCAGTATGAGTAGTAGCTAAAGTGGAAATTTTGGGGCAGTGAAGGAAGGTATTTGGGGTAGAGATGGACCATCCTTGGTCCGAATGCGTCCTGTGGGGTGTCATCTTGTAGCCTTCGGGGTGGAGACCACGATTTTAAGGGATGTCCACAGCATATGTGACGTCATTGGTGACGTCATCAGTACGAGTAGTAGCGAAAGTGGGCATTTTGGGGCAGTGAAGGAGGGTATTTGGTGTAGAGATGGACCATCCATATCTGTCATGCGTATTATACAGTATCTGTCCTGTATTATACCAATCTGTGCTGTATTATACTATATCTGTCCTGTATTGAAAACGACGTTAAATCCTACTCACTCACTCACTCACTCACCTGTATTGTACCATATATGTCCTGTATTATACCATATCTGTCCTGAATAACACCATATCTGTGCTGTATATGCAATATCTGTGCTGTATTATGCAATATCTGCCCCGTGGTATACAATATCTGTCTTGTATTATAGCAAATCTGTCCTGTATTGTACCATATTTGTCCTGTATTATACAATATATGTTCTGTATTATACCAAATCTGTGCTGTATTATACAGTATCTGTCCTGTATTATATCAAATCTGTGCTGTATTATACCATATGTTTCCTGTATTGTACCATATATGTCCTGTATTATACATTATATGTTCTGTATTATACAGTCGGATAGCGGTTGTCGTGAATAACAACAAGTTCAGCAATGTTTATATAGTTTATTATCCCCAATGTTACATCATACCCAGGCTGGGGGAGCCGCCCTGGGTATGTTTAGTATGTTCACAGCAAAACAAATTGAAATATCAAACACCATGTTTTATTATTTAACGCACCGTCACATTAGGTACAAGTGTTTACTGGGCTCAAGTCAACGATCAGCATGTAGACATAGAGAGTATGTGCGGCATGTTATGGTATTCATCAGTGCACGGGTGACGCATTCAACCGATGGTGGTGGTCGGTCAGCTTGGTAAGGAAAAACGTGACATTGGTTACCCTCTCTACCACCCATTGTGTGTTGGGGCGTTGACGATGCGCCCATCTCAAGGCATCCACGGTGTCCAGTATCTCCAGCATCGTCTCTAGTGACCTCCGGTTAATGATGGTGAACGGCTGGTCAGACACATAGATATTATTGCCGGGATAATAATACCGTAACTGGTCCGTCTTTTTGTGACGTAAGATGTACCCGAAAGCGACATTCAATTTGAAGGCCGTAGTTTGATCTTTGAAGATGGCTTCCACGTAGCTGCGTAGACGGGTGAGGTTGGTCAGTGGGAAATTGTAAATATCTTGAATAGGGCCATGAGGGTGGAAACAGTGACGTGTCATGGACCAATGGCGCCGATCGATGTCACTCACTGGATGGTTGTCCTGTAAGAGATCGCCCAGAAAATGTTCGATGTTGTCAGGCGTATGACTCGAAACCGTAACGCTGGGGTCCGACTGGATATCCAGGCTCTTCTGAACTGTGGGTATAGGCGGGCTCTCCTTCATCGCATCACCAGTGGCGTTCGTCTCCCCGGGCTTATCTTCACTGGGTCTGACCTTCCGCGGCTCCTCTTCAGTAGGAAGTTGTCGCTCATGCCATGGTACCGGGGCATGAATCAAACGTTGGTGTCGCAGCAACTGATTGGTCAGTTTGAAAAGCCGACAACAATCCTTGCATGGACGCTTGGGTGGCCCATGAATTGAACGTTCATGGCGCAGTAAAGCATCTTCCCGATTAAATGACCGTGCGCAGGTTATACAAGTATACAGTCCGTCGTTGTGGACGGCCGTGTCGTGGCGACGTACATTGTCTAGACGAGTAAACTGCTTCTGGCAAGTTGTGCAAGTGAACATCTTGGTGGTTGACAGAGTGTCTGATGAAACGACCAGGCCGCTTTCCTTTTATAGCACGCTAGCTGGTGATCTATTTTTAGCACACTCAGTTCAACTACCCGAAGTCGAGGACCGAGATGTACTGGTGTACGACTGAGCCGCATTGCGCGCGCGTGTTGGTGGGTTTACAACTGTGGTCTTACGAGGTCGTGTGTGAGCCCCTAACACCCTTGTGAGGTACTTTTTCCTTGTGAGGTACACCTCACAAGGACAGGCCCTAAAATTGTGTGTGTGTCATTATTAGATCGTTTGTCGCATATTTTTATTCCAACCTCTCAAGGATAATGAAACAGTGCACACTGTGTGTTTTCCAGTGTGTGTAAATTGACTTGCCGTAAGGTGGTGCCCCCTGTTGGCCAAAAAAGATAAACCTTATATACAATAAGAACAACCTAATTCGTATGTGCACGAACTCACCACGTTGCGTGTAGGTTAGTGTTGTCCTATCCGAGGTACCGAAGGGAGCAAAGGGAATGCTGATGGGAACGAGGTTCGTATGCGAAAACACCTCACACGGATGTCTGGCGCGCGCACACTACCTCACAGGGAAGTTTGAGTTGTCTCCAAAACATCAACATGGTCATCCAAGGCGCTTGAGAAGTGTAACTGTATGTATATGTTGTTTTTTAAGTGTTATCAAGGTCGGAATATGGAATTACGACGAGAAATTCAGTTGGCTATTGATTAATTAGTTATTTAATAACTTTGAAGTGACGGCCAGTGACATGTTGTTGTTGTAAACCTCCGTAAACCACTGGTGAATTTATATTCGTATGCATTACAGAATTATATATTTTCTAGTAAACCATTACAAAATGAAAAATAAACCCTTGGTATTCTTGGAGACAACCCTCCAAGTGAGAACAATAGTGCGGCTCTTCGATTTTTGTTGTTGTTGTTGAAGCTGCATATATTTCGCCCCCCCCCCCCCTACTCCTTCGTAAACCCATCGGGGGACTCGATCATGCAGGGGCTGCAGCTCTTTTTTTTATTCTTGTATCGGGTACAGTCCCGTCGCCAGTTCCGACCCACCAGAGTAAAATTTCATCTGTTTCAAAACAAAAATCATTATCAAGATCACAGCTAGTACCGGTACAGTATTTATCAACAACGTAACTTAGCCGGTGATGAACTGAACTGTAGCGAATATAAGATTACATTTCTTATA
>JAVTVY010004788.1:0-38029 GCA_036873755.1 Hanleya hanleyi
GAGCGGTATTTGTAGGAGCAAGTAGAACTCCAGTTACTCTTACTCTGCGGGTGTGCATATTCCCTCACCCCCGGTTATGCACTTATGTATACATGTATCAGTAACTTTAAAACAAAATTGTTGTTTATAGCATAAGCTGCAAAAAAGCTCATCAGCCTGATGAATTAGGTCGAAATGACAGTAGGTGCCAAATACAAGGATTTCAGACTAAAATCAAGGGGAATAACTGAAGAAAACATCGAATCAGCTCAAAAACAGTTTGTGCACATCTACACATGGTACCGACTATATGTACCTAATTTCAAAAGAATCCATCGAAAAGTCTGAGACGAGTTGCGTTCACGAGGACAGTATGTGTCAAATTTAGATTTCAGACCAAAATCAAGCGAAGTAACTCAAGAAACTGTTGAATCAACTCGAAAAAAGTTTGTGCACGTGTGCACTCAGCACCAATCATGTGTACCTAATTTCAAAAGAATGCAATGAAACCTATAAGAGTTTCGTTGATGAGGATTGTAGGTACCAAACAAAAAGTATTCCAGACTAAAATCAAGGGCGGATAACTAAAGAAAACGTTGAATTGATTCGAAAAAATTTCATGCGCATCTACACATGATACTGATCATGTGTACCAAATTTCAGAAGAATCCATTGAAAGTTCTGGGACGAGTTGCGTTGACGAAGACAGTAGGTGCCAAATCCAAGGAGTTCAGACCAAAATCAAGGGGAGTAACTCAAGAAAACGTCGAAGTGGGCCGAAAAGGGTTCGTGCACATCTACACATGATTCCGATCATGTGTACCAAATTTCAGAAAAATCCACTGAAGACTCTGGGACGAGTTGCGTTGACGAAGACAGTAGGTGCCAAATACAAGAATTTCAGACCAAAATCAAGGGGAGTAACTCAAGAAAACGTCAAATCGGACCGAAAAGGGTTCGTGCACATCTACACAAGATTCCGATCATGTGTACCAAATTTCAGAAAAATCCACTGAAGACTCTGGGACGAGTTGCGTTGACGAAGACAGTAGGTGCCAAATACAAGGATTTCAGACCAAAATCAAGGGAAGTAACTCAAGAAAACGTCGAATCGGGCCGAAAAAGTTCATGCACATCTTCACATGGTACCGATCACGTGAACCAAATATTAAAAGAATCCATTGAAAACTCTAGGACGAGTTGCGTTGACGAAGACAGTAGGTGCCAAATACAAGGATTTCAGACCAAAATCAAGGGGAGTAACTCAAGAAAACGTCGAATTGGGCAGAAAAAACGTTCATGCACATCTACACATGGTACCGATCACGTGCACCAAATATTAAAAGAATCCACTGAAAACTCTAGGACGAGTTGCGTTGACGAGAAAAAGTTAACGGACGGACGGACGGACGACGTCATATTTGACGAGCGTATAAAAATAATCTTTTCCTGTAAGCCAAGTAGATCAAGCCGTGATGTCGATCATGTATGAGTGTTGAGGCAAAAGACCAGGGGATCAGTCCAATTGGCTACAATATGCACATCACATCTACGGCATATCTGTAAAAGTTATTGTTGATTATTTTTCTTTTCCACCGAAAAATGTGTAAGATGCATTTCTGTGAAGACGCCATATGGCCGCCATCTTGGATTCTATGATCCTTTCGACCTTATGCAAATAGGCTAAAACGACCCTAATATAAAAAGTAGAAATGTCACAAGCGTTCATCCCTCGCTGCCTGTTCGTCCCGGAGCAACGTGGAAAAGTTCACTTCTGGGGTAGGCGGATTTCAAGACGACCGTACCAACAAGATTATTTATGGGAGTAAAAATTGATTGTAACATTATGTTATGTTAGCCTTGCCTAACTGGCCTAGGCGATTTGAGACCTGCTCAGGCCAGGGAAGGTGCCATTTTCCTTCTCGAATCTTTTTCTTTTTCTTCTTGAGCTTGGGGGCTGAAACTTAACTCATTATTTATTGAAGTCAAGCTCTTAGTTTTGGGCCGTCTGTCTTCGAGTATTGATCTGTTCGTGAATTATTGGCAACACACATTTTCTGATAGCCTGGGCCTTCCCGATTAAGAAAGTTATGCTGCCAAATTTTCTTTCCGGAGTTTGAAACAGCACTGGTTAACCGTTTCGGATCTATGTTATGCGGAATTCTGAAATCCAGCTTCCTTTTGAACTTGTCATTGTATCACCAGAGCCAAGATATTTCCGAATATTATATTGTGTTTTGATAGGCATATATAAGTCGGCGTTTATAATTATTTCATGGATTACAACTTCTTGTATTGCTCTTGTGATGACGTTTCGTTGGAGATAATTCCATTTTTTTCAAATCTAATGTGAAGAAATTGGAAGTAACTGCAACGACTCATCAGCACTGGAGCAATAAAAGATGTTGCTATCCAGAAAATAGCCTTGTGTTATAAATAGTACATTGGATAGTTTCGAGTCATGCGCGAAAGCCCAGAGGATAAGTCTCATGAGTTAATTCTGGCTGGAGATGATGCACAGGGACTCGCTGCAGTTGTTAACTGTTTAGATAATTTGCTTTGGGGGTCGAGGAAGTAAAGCTACTGTTCTTTACTCTTTGTGGTCATTGAGATCATGCTAAATCCCCGGGTTTTGTGGGTATCGTCTAATGGTGGCTTATATATGCATATTTGTCAGAATTAGAATCCTCTTACTTCCAATATCTCTCGGTACATTTCCAGCTTATTCAAACGATCTTCTGAGCAGAGTATCGCGGATCAATTCATAATGGAACACTGGTGAGGTGGCGGGGAATCGGAAAATCTAATTCTTAGGATTTCCCCCTCAGAAGATAAGTTTAAGATTTCACTGCATACATATATACCATATAATCATTTTAGCCCCATTTTCAAAGTTAAGATCCTGCCAGTTACTTTCATATGGCAATGACGTAATTGCATGGTACTGTTCAGTCAGAACTTCACAGTACCAAGCTTAACCCTATCTGGCCTGGACTTTTTTGAACCTGTCCAGGCCTGGGGGGGGGGGGAGCGAGATGGCCCCCCTGACTATTTTTCTTACCCCTTGAGCTAGGGGGCTGAAACTTACCACACTATACCCTTGGGTGACGCTCTACCAGAAAATGTAACAAAAACCGAGATGGCTGCTTTGATGACGTCACAGCGACGGCATTTTCAAAAACGGCATTTTTTGGTGAATTTTTCGGTCAGATTTTTTTATTTATTTTATTTATGCAATTTCTCCGCAAAAACTGCATGAAAAATTAGTAAATATTAAGGTTATGTGAAATAAAATAGTTTTTGCCCACTTTTCATCGCGGAAAAGTAGAAATGTTTAAGAAATATGACGAAAACATCACTTTTCTGGTATCCCACTTGGCCGCCATCTTGGATTTACCCATGATCCTCTGCTCGGGGGTTATGCAAATAGGCTCAAAATGACCCCATTATAAGAAAATTTTAAATCACGAAGTTTCAGCTCTCCGTTTTTTGTCGTTCCGGAGATAGCGCAGAAAGTTTGGTAGGGGGGCCATTTTATCACCCCCCCCTCCCCCCTACAAAAACACACACACCTCCCCGGGCATGGTAGGGTTAAAATTCTGGACGATACCAACGCCGTGCTGTATGTTGAAAGCTTGCCTGTGTAATGTACGTGTATCGCCATCCTGCACGCTTACATAACCAGGATGTAAAACACCGTACTGGTGGACCCATCGCTATACACGAATAGCCAGGATGTCATCATCGCGAACCCAGTCCAATCAAATTTTACCAGATTTGCCTGGACCTCTTTGCCTCGGTATATAAGTACATTGGGCGGTAAGCGCCTGTACCTCAAGTTGATTAAAAAGAAGATCAAAGAGTTCTCTCTTCATAAGATCAGATCGTCATTCGCTTTTGCACACCGTTGTAAATTGTCGGGTTTTGTAGACTAGAGCCATATGTGATGCTGATTGGCTGAAGTTCGGTACTCATTATATAGGCAATAAAAAGGTACTAGCGATATGCAACCTTAAACGTGCGGAATGCCCGATGAAAGTACAGTACGCCAAGCTACAGGAATTCGCCTTAGGAAAACTGACAAAATTCCTGATCTGAAAAAATGTTTTTGTTCAAACAAGTACAGTAGGTGGGCTCCTCTACTTGTGTCTCACATTTGTTAGATCAAGCCATCATGTGATATGGTCGATGTGTTTGTGTCAGGTGGATCGTGACAAGAGAGTGGTGACAATGTTGATATCAACATAGCACCATTGATGGAAACACACTGTACATAACATCATGATGGTGCCCGAATCTTTCCCAAGCCTATCCGTTCAGAACTAACAGAACTATCGTGTTGAACCTCGATTTGAGAATGTTTGTGGACACTCTCAGACGATGCTGACCGTGCAAGAAACCCACACATGGGCCAGAGCCACCCAGGAGACAAAAAGTTCTAGAGTAACTTGAATAATTTATAAAGATCAACAAGTTGATGACACAAACTGATGATAAGAAACAGCTCATTCCCACTTCTGGACAGAGTATCAGAAACTGTTGTGTCAGACGTCCAATATGATGTCTGAGATTACGTCTAAGGTCTCATGGTCTCAATTTGTGACCTCTATTTCCACGGCGAGGTCCCATGCTCTCAGTGTGTGACCTGTGTTTCCATGGCGATGTCTCATGGTCTCATTATGTGACCGCTATTTCGATGGCGATGTCCCATGGTCTCAGTATGTGACCCCTACTTCCATTGCGAGACCCCATCGTCTCATTGTGTATGACCTCTATTCCCAGGCATGATCCATCATTTCAGAATTCGAATTCTATTTCCATGGCGATGTCCCATGATCTCAGTATGTGATCTCTATTTTCATTGCGAGACCCCATCGTCTCATTGTGTGTGACCTCTATTCCCAGGCAAGATCTATCATTTCAGAATTCGAATTCTATTTCCATGGCGATGTCCCATGGTCTCAGTATGTGACCTCTATTTTCATTGCGAGACCCCATCGTCTCATTGCGTGTGACCTCTATTCCCAGGCATGATCCTTCATTTCACAATTCGAATTCTATTTCCATGGCGATGTCCCATGGCCTCAGTAGGTGACCCCTACTTCCATTGCGAGACCCCATGGTCTCAGTGTGTGTGACCTCTATTCCCAGGCATGATCCATCATTTCAGAATTCGAATTCTATTCTCATGGCGATGTCCCATGATCTCAGTATGTGACCTCTATTTCGATGGCGATGTCCCATGGTCTCAGTATGTGACCCCTACTTCCATTGCGAGACCCCATCGTCTCAGTGTGTGTGACCTCTATTCCCATTGTATGATCCATTATCTCAGCATGCGAATTCTATTTCCATGGCGATGTCCCATGGTCTCAGTATGTGACCCCTACTTCCATTGCGAGACCCCATCGTCTCAGTGTGTGTGACCTCTATTCCCATTGTATGATCCATTATCTCAGCATGCGAATTCTATTTCCATGGCGATGTCCCATGGTCTCAGTATGTGACCCCTACTTCCATTGCGAGACCCCATCGTCTCAGTGTGTGTGACCTCTATTCCCATTGTATGATACATTATCTCAGCATGCGAATTCTATTTCCATGGCGATGTCCCATGGTCTCAGCGTGTGACTTCTATGTCCATGACATATCCCATGGTTCAGTGTGTGGTCTCTATTTCCATGACAATGTCCCATGGGGTCAGTGTGTGACCTCTATTTCGATGGCGATCTCTCATGGTCTCAGTATGTGACCTCTTTTTCCATGGCGATGTCCCATGGTTTCAGTATGTTCTCAAGGGTCCAATATATAGGATAGGATCAGTTTTTCCTGTCCGCATTGTGGTGTTGTCTATCTGGGAAGCCTATGTGCGGGAGTTGCCCTCTATACAAATCATTGTGATTGCAGTTTTATGAATGGTAAACATGGTGGAGAATGAGCGCTTTGTTGGGGTCGGGATTTGGCCTCAGGCATTTGGTCTGAATAAGAACGTGCATTGTATAAATACTCCCTCCTTTGGGTCGTTTTTTCTATCTGGTGGTGCATAGTTCAGCACTTTCCATCGATCTGATATATTTGTATTTAATACCGCTCAAGCCGGTGCCATTCAAGATGTCCACATGAACAACAACAGTGAAAGCGTGGCTGTGATACAAATCATCACAGGGGCATCGTTTTCCACCACACGTTTAATGTTGCATTCAACAGACCCTCACATGAAGATAATTCGGTGTAAATGCATATCGAATAGGGGTCGTGATTATTGGCCTCAAATTTTCTGGTGATGTCCCGTGATATACTGAGTACAACCGGCTTAGAAATGCTCTTCAGGAATTAGAGTATTATATTAAACAGGTTGTAGCTGTCGGGGGAGCATCGTGGCTTAACTTTAAAGGCTTTACCTGGGTCTAGCCGATCCTGAATAATGGTGTCTTAGGAAGAATACCTTTCAACTAGGGACACGGAAATTCATCATGGACGATGTTTGGCTATATATGTAGGATTTAACGCATGCGTCATGACATTATAACACATCGTGTCATGCACATTTTTCACTGGTTGTCCGATCCGAGGACCATGAGAAAATTTAATTGGTGATTATCTGAAAGAATGTGACGGATTTAAGCGGGAATTTGGTCTCTATGAGGTGCAGTTTGATTACTTGAACGGATATGTCATGTTTACATGCAAATAAAAAACTCTCTTTTGTATGACGGTAATGAAGCTGATTATATTTTCGACTTGCCAAATGATAGTTTATAGATGTTTTGATATACTTGAGGCATTTGTAGCGAAGATCTTCAAATTGCAGCAGAAATATGACATCTCATACCAAAACCATTCTTGATTCATTCACACAGTCAATCTCCTAAGAAATTGTGCGAAGATATAGTTTTGGTGTGAGGTGTCATATTTATTGTACCAGAGAAAAGCCTCCATATTAAATGTCTCAAAAATAGCAAAAAAGGCCACCAAGCACATGCTGATCAGTCATAAATCCATTTTGATGAATCCATATTTATATATACTGCACGGAGAGAGAGAGAGAGAGCGAGAGAGAGAGAATTAAGATATCACGTCGCGTTCAGCAATATTGCAGCTAAACAGCGACGATCAAACAAATCCTTCTCTAAGTGTAAGTATGCCAACAAAAGAAGTCAACAACCCAATAACATGAAAGCCATCAACACATTAAAAATCTGTACATACATTGCAATGTATGCAATTTCTCTCAAATAACCTAAAATCGAATTTTCTTTTACTCAACTAATAAGATCTTCTAAAGCAGCTGATCGATAAAAATAATCTCTTACTAAAATCTGTATAGTCGGTCAAAATGCGTTTCACTGCGAGATCTTTGTAGCAGGTAATACACCTCAGGTCTGTTACTTTCTCTTTAGTAAATGTTCTCGAGTTAATCTTGTATAGTCGATTCTACACCGCCTGATCATATTGCCTTGATCGAAACGTTTCTGGCTGCTTCATGAATATAGCCTATAGTCCTTTTCAACTTTTTATGCTTAGCATCCCATAAAGATTGAAATAGCTTTATCGCATAAGCAAAGATACAGGGTCTGAAACCGTTATACATGATTCCAACAGGACTACCTTAGCCATTTCATGAAAATTCAAGATGGTTGGATGAGCTGAAGATCCACTTTTAATCGCTTGAAGGCATGGCATTCCCTTATATGTGTTGTAATTGAATCTGAGAATGTGATTGTTTTCTTTTAGTGAACCCAATACTTTCTGAAGCTGACAATGCAGCTTTGGCTTCGGCAATGAATATGGTACTTTTACCTGGCAGTCGAAAGGTTTTAGTTTTGAAACTAAAAATAATAGCACATGCCACATGCCACTATGTCATCATCTTTAAAACCATCCGTATAAATAGCCTAATGCCATCCATATTTTTTCTGTAGACCAAATTATTATGTACATACGAGATGGCTCGTGGCTGCCTTCTTATATTTCCTCAGTGTATTATCTACTTCTGGTCTGCCTAACTGCCATGGTGGAATTGGCAAGAGCCTGTTAGGTAAAATTTGACTGATCTTGGTACAAGCTGCTACAATGTGTGGTATTCTACGAATTCCAAGAGGTTCGAATAATGTAAGGCTTAAAACACAGTTAACTGCAGAATTTGAACGATTAGATCGCCATTTTGTGATATATTGCAGTGATAGGTTAATTCCTCGAAGTTCTAAAGATACTTTATCTGCTTCAACAAATCAGTTGTTTTTATGGGATGTTCTGAACGCTCCGAAGCAAAGTCTTAGTCATTGATGCAGAATAGGATTTAGCTTTACCCAGTTTGACTTGCTCGCACCGTTGTTAACAATAGAGACATAATAAAGCTTAAAAAGAACAAGTGATCAAAATGGAGCGATATAAATGGAGAAATGTCTTCTGATCTCCTTCCCACTTGCTACTATCCTCAGCTTAAGTGCATTTAGCTCTCAGGCAATTTATATGAGACAAGTGTCATGGTATTGCAGTATAAAGTTAGACACTGAAGATAGTCCTAGAATTGTAGAACTGAGGTGGACTTGTTAACCTTCTGTTCTTTGGTTATGATCTAGAATTTTCTCGTAATCGTGACCGATTTATCGTAAGTGAATTATGTGTCATCCGTCTAGTGTTTTCTCGAAGATTCCGCGATTGCAAATGGCCGCTCTACGAACAACCCCGTATGACCCGAGTTTTTAGTACACAACGCCATCTGTCCATGCATCAAGAGCCTCGATATTGCCGGCAGTTATATTTGAGCGCGATCTGCACATATAGACTGTCATAGAGTTGTTTACTATGGACGCTTCTGGAATATCAAACTGGCATTAACTTGTTTATCTGGGTTAATTATGTCGAACTTTCTCGTAGCCGTTGTGATTGTATTTGGGTTAAATCTTACGTCATTGCTATACCGATGGAAGTTTCTTGTTCTGATAGAATGATCTCGAATTCCCGATAGAAGTATAAATTGCTCGAAGTTTAGTGATCGAGGGAGGAGATTCGAACGACTTCTGTTGGGTGCATAACTGGACATTACCGTTACCGGAGATTATTGACTGAGATTATACTGACTGCTATATTATATTCCTGTTGGATTACTCTTGTGTGTTTGATCGCTGTATTACGTGATTGAACTGAAGGAAACTGGACAACAGCTGAGCGTTATTGACTGTGGAAATACAGGAACGCGATTTCTACACGTCACGAACTGTATAGAGATTAGCACGTTAATACAGACTTCGAGAGATACACCGGTATAACATTGAACAGTAAGATTTTATTTGACGTTTGGTTGCTATATTGACCTAACTTAATTTGTATATGATTTTAGTATTGTAAATAAATATTTTACTGTTTATACTCGACTACACAAATCTTTCTGTTGCGTTTTTCTATTATCGTTTAGACGTAACACAAGAACGTTAATCAGCGATCGAACAAGATTCCTAAGAATTTGACTTCTTTTGCTCCCGAGATTTCAGTTCCATTTGATTTAAGCACTGGATATCTGTGTTGGAAATACTTTTCACGAACGTGTATACCATTTATCTTAGCTCTGGAATACTCGAAGCCATTTTGTAGACACCATTTCTGAATTCTATTGAGACAAAGTTGTAGTGTTCTTTCAATGTTATGTATATCTTTTCCACTACACGATATGGTGAAATCATCTACAAAGAGCGAACCATCAAAACTTCATCTAAGCTCTTCATCTTGTCACTAAACAGAGTGGTAGACAAAATACTGCCTTGTGGGAAACCTTTTATCCTGATCGAAATGATCAGACATGGTTGTACCCAACCGAACTTGAAATACTTCATCATTCAAAAAGTTGGATATAAGAAAGTTTCCAAGTAGTATCCTAGGCCTTTTCCAAATAAAATAAAAATATATAACCAGATGTTCATTCTTGGCGAAAGCGTTCTTGACATAAGAATCTAATCTAACTATATGATCAGTACTTCTACGTTTAGGTTTTTACGAAAACAAACTTAAATGTTTTTTTTTTAGTTCTAGGTACCAAACAAGGCGATCATTTATCATGCTATCCATTGTTTTACAAACACAGCTAGTCATTGAAATCTGACGATAATTAACTCCTTTTCATATCCTTTTCTATTGCAACTGAGGACCGACACATATCTCCAATGTGGAGAAAAATGTCCTAGCTGGGTTCAAAGAACGGAGCCGGACACTCGTAACCACCGGATATTGTTAGTCTTCAACGGCATAACAATGGAATTATGCAATGAAGGTGGAAAATCATGTGTCACCCAAAGTCTGTTAAATATGTGTACTAGGTTTTCTAGAAAACATTCTGGTAGATGCTGCGGAAATCTTTCTAGAAAACATTCTGGTAGATGTTGCGAAAGTCTTTCTAGAAAACACTCTGCTTGATGTTGCGAAAGTCGATAATGAATATTATCAGGGCCTGCATCAATTGAAAACAGAGCATTATAGCCTTCCAGGTTATTGGATGAAAATGTAATTCCATTTATCTCTTCTTTTTTTGAAAACTCCTAAACTTTAGGTACGTAATTTTTCGGCGAAAGAGTTTTTGGCAATCGTTTCGCATAGCATATTTGCATTTCTACTCTGTCAGTTATCAACTGATTTACATGTTTGAGATGATGAACACTGGATTTAATAAGGAATAAAACCCTTAATTCTTTGGATCATATTCCAAGCTTTTGTTATTGCAGTATGTGTACACCGTTCTGCTTTTTCCTTCATTTCCTTGCTTCTTTACAGTCATCACTGAACCATGGATTTTTAATATGTGCAAATCCAGAGGTTATGGTTATGGTCGGGTTAGCAATTTCAATCAGCAGATCTGAGAAAAATTGTATGAGATCTGGAACATCAGCAAAATAGTCTGTTTGTAGTTTTTGTGTACAAAGCTTTTCTGAATCTTAAAATTATACCTTGATGATGGAGGGCTATCAGCTGGGTGAGCAGCTTTTAAAACAGTGGGAAAGTGATCACTTCCACTTCCACAAAGCCATTATGAACATACAAAGTATTCTTTTTAGTATGGGACGGTCACGAAAATATTCAATGCTGAATAGGTTTCAGGAGCTGAGGACAACTGCGTATAAGAACCACCATTAAAAATACACAAAGTAATTATTTGGTATAAAAGTTCCAAGAACTGTTCCCTTACAGTTCTCTTCATTATCCCAGAGAATGCTACGACCGTTAAAATTACCCACCAATAAACAAGGTTTAGCGAGCTGATCGTACAGATTATGTAGGTCACCAAGACGCCGTACCCCGTGCGTAATGTGAAGACACAATTCAATGTAACACGAACTATTACAGCTTGCAAGTCTGTCACGAAGTCAACAATACTGTGTAAAAAATCCCACCCAGTTTAATCAATATTAAAGAGCCGCCTATATCCCCTCCATGCTCTTCCAGGGATGATAAGGTGTATACTGGCGAAATTTGAATTTATCTCGATCATTTCTTGAGGATAGTTTGATTGAGGCAATAAACTGACGGTTCATAATCTTGATCCAAGCCCCGAAGTTCATTAACCCTACCTGGCCGGGGGGGGGGGGGGCAAAATGGCTCCCCTACCAACCTTTCTGCGCTATCTCCGGAACGACAAAAAATGGAGAGCTGAAACTCCTTGAATTGATAGTTTATCATATTGGGGTCTTTTTGAGCCTATTTGCGTAACCCTCCGAGCAGAGAATCGTGGGTAAAATCAAGATGGCGCTCACGTGGGGTACCAGAAAAGTTATTTTTTTTGGTCATATTTCATATTTCTTTCCGCGACGCAAAGTGGGCAAAAACTATTTGATTTCACATCACATTAATATTTGCTAATTTATCATGCTATTTTTGCAGAGAAATTGCATAAATAAAAAATTCGGAAAATCCGACCAAAAAATCGATCAAAAAATGCCGTTTTAGAAAATGACGTCACTGTGACGTCATCAAAGCAGCCATCTTGGGTTTTTTACATTTTCTGGTAGAACTTGACCCAAGGGTATAGTGTGGTAAGTTTCAGGCCATTGCGCCCCCACCCCCCCAGGCTAGAATACGATCCAAAAAGCCCAGGCCAGATATGGTTAACATTTGGCCAAACTCCTCTGCAATTGCACTGAATGAGAGTCAGTAACGAAGCCATTATTGTCTATATAAAGAAACAGAAATAACCATAAAGTTTTCTTTTTTGTGTCGTACCGAAACTATTTCATAAAACAATCAGCAATACATCAGTGTCCATCCTGTCAATCTAATATGCTATCTATGCTGAAAATTATGTCGATCCCAGCAAACGTTCCACACTGTTGAACAGAAAGGGCCGACTGTATTGAATATTCTGCCTACTCACCTCTCTGGTCTGGGGATTTGGGACCAGTTCAGGCTGGGAAGGGGCAATTCCGCCCCACCCTCTCAATATTTTCCTTACCCGGTGAGCTAGGGGAATACAACTATACCCATGTAAAAAAAAATCCAAGACGGTCACCGCGATGACGTCCCAGTGACATTATTTTCGAGAAAGACTTTTTGTATCAATGTTTATTCAGATTTTTTTTTATTTATGTCTTTTCTTCTTAAATCTGCTACACAAATTAGTACATAATAATCTGATATGAAGTAGTTGTTCTCCACTTTTCCTCGTAGTAAAGCAGGAATTTTGAAGGAAAATGAAACATCACTTTATGATACCCCACATGGCCGCCATTTTGAATTTATCCATGATCCTCTGCTCGGAAGGTTATATAAGTAGGCTCAAACTGACACCAATTAAGATAAACTACAAAACCTTGAGGTGTCCGGAGTTTCGGAGTTCCGGAGATTTCCAGTAGAAAGATTGGTAAGGGTGGGGGCATAATGACCCCTTCCCCCTCAAGGCCTGGTAGTGTTAAAATAATCAATTCCGAATCACAGTTTGAGACAGAAATGACAAAGACATTTCATCCTTCAGCATATTTGTAATGATTGTATTCGTTCAAGCTTCTGCGCAATGTTAAAAGTTTTATCAAGAAATATTTATTGATATGTTTATTTTTCTGCAGACTCTGGAAATTCTAAGTAACTATACTTACCATGTATATATTTGCGTGTCAAATGCTTGTCCGAGAATTTTTCTTGTAAATATGTCAGATATATATATCTCTTACTATCATTATTCATCAATCAGTTTTTCAATTAATATTCTACTCTCTTATACAACATTATAATTATTATGCAATTAATATCCTCGAGGATTTATATCCGCATCGATATAATTATATCAGTTTTATGTTAATTAATTTATCTATTTATATCTGGTGTATCACCTTCAAACAATATCAAATAAGTTGCATAATATCGTAACCGTATTATTTTAAATTAAATCATCGATATGCTATTAGAAATATCGAATAAATTATCACGAATAAAGTAAACGTGAAGTATTGTATTTGATATACATTATACCCTTAAGTTAAGTATATATACTCAAAAATATGGTATTGAATTTGTAATCGGCTTTTTATTTTGTGCAGGTATTTTTTCCAGATTTAGCATTTATCACTATTGAGCGATTATCCGCATGAATATATCAACACCTTGTCCATTAATTTAACTAAAAAATATTTAATGATTAATCTAGTAGATTATCATATTGAATTTTTTGTAAGCCTAATCTCAACAGCATACAATTGTGTCTTTCAGAATTCTTTCTTTTAAGGGCTTTTATTACCTATCATGCAAAAAAGTTGCTGGTAATCCTCCCACAGTTTTATAAGGAGCATATCCAGAAAATCATATATTTTGACCATGTTATTTTCAGTATAAAGAATTTTCGTGCCAATGAGTGAATCCAAAAAAAATATAAAATATGCACTAAAAATTGTATTTTGGAAAAAAATAAGATGATGAGCATTCAATTTCTCTGCTTATATTTTGCCGCATGTATTGCTGATTTAAATTAACCAAAACAATAGGTCTATCATCATGCCACCGCACTGCGGTGGCCTAATGGTTAGAGCGTCGGCCTCGTAAGCGGTAAGTACTGGGTTCATTCCCAGGCCGGATCATACCAAAGACTTGAAAAATGGAACTTGTTGCTTCCTCGCTTACGCCCAGCATTAAGAGGATATAACAAGGACTGGTTTGCTCGGTGTCAGTATAATGTGACTGAGTGGGGCGTCATGTCTGCCTACGGAATGGTATTTCAGTAGGACAGCACTATAAATATGGCAGCATTAAATCTGCTCTGTTACAAGTAAATTGTGTCACCTACATTGTTCAAGCAACATTCCTACTTGCTCCAGGAATTTTGATTCTGTAGGAAATTCCTACATCACCCAGTGAAAATATCAGAATCCCTAACAGGATTCCTGTGGAGATTATCTTACAGGATTGTGTAGCATCCAACAGGCAAAATCCTATATCATTTCCTAATAATTTCGACCCAAATCCAATATGGCCCTTTAGTGGTATCCTAATGAATCATTTAGAAAATGTCGTATGTTATTTCGTTCGAAACCCAATAGGATCATCCAGAAAAAAATCATATGTGATCCTTTAGAAAATCCTATCCCTCATGATTTCTTAATGATGCTTAGCACAGGCAGATTTGAAGAAAAAAAACTGTCGGAAAGCGACGAAACCGGTCAATATCCAGACTTATTTTGAACAACCAAATTAGTAAGCCCTTACCCAGCTCGGTGTTAAAACTAAGGGGAGCCAACCGTTTGCCGCCTGTTTGGCAATAGGTATTTATGCGTAAATCCCGAGCGAGACATATATATTTCCATTATCGACGCGAAAATCATTTTTGGAACAAGGCTGTCTAAAGTAAAAAAATATATAGTATACACGTAATAAAATCAGAGTTACAGAGAACCGGGTCTGCATGTTAAGAGCCGAGGGATGCTTTCCTGTAAAGTCATATTATCTGGTTGCTTTTTAGTCGCCAGACGTCGCCCATTTGTCCCACCTCTTACATATCGCTCCAATACTTTGCGTGCTGTTTATTTCTAGCCTCGCTTCGGTATTCCGAAAAATAAGGATGTAAGCGTGAAATCCGACAGTCATTAGACAACCCTTGTCAGTAAGGAATTTTCTCTTCCACAATTAGGAAACTTTATTAGTAATATACAATTACCATGATTACCGCCAAGTCTAAAGCAGCCATGAGATGCACAATCAAATAGATGAGAACAAAGCTGGATTCTGGTTAGATAACCCAATGATACCATATCGATGTTCTTATCGCTCGTCAATATTCCCTTATGTACCTTTCTTATATCAACACGGATTGTCGACAGCTTCTGTATTATACCACACCCGTTTGTTTTGAATACAAATATTTGTACTGATGGCTTAACCCTATCTGGCTTAGGCTTTTATGGAGCCTCTACAAGGGCACTTCGACCCTTCCCTAATTATTGTTCTCACTCCTTGAGATGATAGCATACCATACCATACCCTTGAGTCAAGCTTTACAGAAAAATGTAAAAATCTAAGATGGCCGCTTTGATGACGTGCACGTTGACGTCATTTTCAATAAAGGCATTTTTGTAGATTCTGCAGTTTGATTTCTCGTTTTTTGTTATGTATTTAATTTCTTCCTATGTAAATTAGTGAATATTAGCCTGACGTGAAATAAAAAAAAATCCCTCACTTTTCCTGGCCGAAAAGCAGTAATTTTGAAGAAGAATGACGAAAACAACATTTTTCTGGTACCCCACATGGCCGATATTTTGAATTTACTCATCATCCTCTGCGGGGGGTGGGGGGAAGCATGGAAAAAGGCTCAAACTGACCCCAATATGATAAACTACAAAGTTACGGAGAGTCAGCCCTCAATTTCTGGTCGTTTTCCGGATAGCGCAGAAAGTTTGATAGGACTATGACCCACCCCTCTCCCCCCTTCCAGGCCTAGTAGTGTTGGATACTGCAACTTTTGAATTCATGTTTCGCCTTTCAAAGTAGGTACCCTGATTTGGCCTAGCCATGTTAAATTCATATATACATATACTTTGTTTTCAATGATTGTGACATGGACCGCTATAAAGCAGTCAAATCAAACGCATGGCCTCACCTGTCAGCACGGGTGATCTCTTCACCATATGTCCTTCTTTCAACAGACTTTGATTCGATTTCAGCTCCGTAATACTTCAGCTTTCACTGATGTTTTCTCTTTATCGGTGATATAGTTTACGTGTATATAAACGAAGTAGCACATGGTTCCGTACTCCCATATATAGTAATTCTAATCAGTATGCATATACAAAAAAATGTGTTCTAATTATTCACTGAATACCTAACGATTTGCAGGTACTTCACAAATAACAAAGGACTAATTTAGAAAGCAAACACAAAAACAGTTTGATTTCGAAATTACAATTACAGGTATCAAATATAATCAGTGTATAGATTATCATCTGTTAATTTTATTTGCTCAGTTGTAGTTGAGGGGGAATTCCCTTTCTTTTCTCCAGCGTTATTATTACGCCAATTTGTAGTATATAATACAAGAGTCTAGTCCGTCATCCAATATTCAGACGTCGCCCATTAAACAATTTTCGCGTTCATAATCGGCACACCTAATTCATATAATAGCATTAGCACCAATTTAAAAGAATAAATCATAGTATACATGAAACTAGGCTAGTTTCCTGCAAGAGAGAAGCGGTCAACAGTTTTCAATGATGCCAGCAAGATATTATGATGTTCCAAAAATATCAAATTCGTATCGCTGATCAGTATTCTCAATCCATATGGTTTTCGTTGTAAAGTCGTTCTCTAGAGTATGATGTATCTCAGTCACTATTTATTGTGACTGTTCATATGAACACTATGACGATCTCGAAATGCATAGGTTCATATGTCCCAATAGGGAAGAATAACGCAATAGGCCTACAAGAAAACAAACAACACCTGTAACTATCAAGTCCCTCAAGTTCGAAAGCGAGGAGGGGGAGAGTGGGAGGGGTCGGTTTAATGTCACACTCAAGAATATATTCGAAAGAGAGGCGGGAGAAGAATTGTATTATAGAATATAGAGATCAACATGTTATCAGATCCTATTATTCACTGTTATATACACGTACATGTCAATGCCATTGCGTCAGGAGTAAATAACGAAAATATTGCAGCCGATGACAATCAAGATACATATGATACTGAAATTAAGAGATTTGTCTTACAAAGCTAGCGATATGTAATACTAGTCTTCATGGTGTTTTCCACAGGCCCGCAAAACAAGAGTTTTGGGGGGTGTGGACGGTGGTATTACGGTGACGTGTCGAAATATAGGGTCTCTATATATAACCCCATGCTTTATATAAATCAACATATAAAGCATGGGGTTATATATAGAGACCCTATATTTTGACACGTCACCGTAATACCACCGTCCACACCCCCCAAAACTCTTGTTTTGCGGGCCTGTGGTGTTTTCCCATGGCAGTCGACAAGAACATATTGTTCACTGGCTAGACTTGTAGAGTTGCGCTCAAAATCAGAGAAAATTGGACAGCATAACTTGCTTTTTGTCCTCAGTCATATTCAGTTTTTGAGGGCACTGAACAGTTACCAATTTCGGCTGGCTGAATTAACACTTTTCAACACGTGTAGCTGGAAGAAGATGTAGCAGTTATAAAATATATAGCAAAATCGTCAGAAATGTCCGTATTTGACGTGAGAGTGGGTGGGGATTTTCTGCGACCTGTGGCATAGAAATGAGCAAAAAGGAAGAAAATCGTCGAGTTTCCTCCCATCCAAAGTGTGAGAGAATGATTGTTCGTGTGTGAATACGAGTGCTTCTGACAAAATTATTTTACTATACCCTCAAATGCTCAATTTCTGAGAAATCATAGCGACATAACGACAAAGCAACAAAAGCTGGCGTTCCCAATGAGACACACTTCGAAACTGTTCAGTGCCCAATACCTGCCTTTTTTAATACGTCAACCTGTGGAGTTTTAAAATTTAGTATGTGAGATGTACGCATAGAAAAGAGACATTTACAGGACTATTTAACTAATAGTGCATATTCAAATTCAGGGACTTTAAAGCCACGATTTTGTTGATTTAAGAAAGTACGACTTACTGTTCGGGGCACTCTTTAACTGAATCGTCTGCGTTTTTTGATTAGTCATATCATTGTAGTGATAGTAGTAGCATTTTATTGACTTAATCATACAGATAAGATAAATTTATTAACGTAGGCATTATGTCCTCAGGGCACTAAAACACCTACATGTACAAACATATTGACAAACAGGACTTCACAATGAATCATACAGATACATGTACACCAATACACATCCAACATACAAGACGCTCAATATAAAGTATACACACATTAAAACTTACACATAAGACAGAATACATGTAGAATAAAAAAAGATTAAAAAAGTATACTGAGGACCTGGTGTTTTGTATTATACTTAATTATTCACCAAACTGAGAGCCTCCATACAATTCTAGACATAAGTAGCCAGTTTTCTTGTAATGTTTGGGTGGCAGCACGACATCAAATGATTGAATAATTCATCATCGTTCAGGTTATTAATATCATATATCAATTGGACTTCTTCTTTCAGTGTACTACGCTGTTGATTATATAAGTCACATGTTAGGATGAAGTGCTTTTCATCCTCAATTTCATTACGGTTACATTTTTCGCATATCCGTTCAGATCTGGGGATCCTTGTATATCTTCCATATCTATCCCTTTCGATCCTCAAGTCATGGGCACTGATTCGCAGTCGAATAAGAGCAGATCTGTGTGTTTTGCTTTCAATTGCCATAATGTTACTTTCAAAACTTAGATTTTTTTAAACATACAGAAGGTTTCTAACTTAGAGAATTGGTTTGTTCTGCATTGCCAGTAAATGGAATATTTTTTAAATAATTCTTTCTTGATATAATTTTTTGTAGCCGAGGGGTTTCGGCAACCCAGGTTATCCCAGATATGCTCGGAGTTTACTTCTTTCAGAATATTTCTTATATATGAAATCCAGTTCTTGCATGTACCGTTCTGAAATCTTCAGACTGCTGCATAAATGCTTTGTAAAGTAGTGAAGATTTGTCAGATTCAAAAATATGCGTCAAAAAGCTTACACTACTCAGTATATCAGACAAAACCATTGGTGATCTACCTAATTCTCCCAGTACTGCAAGGTTCACTGCTTTGGGATGGACTCATATGATCTTTTTACAAAATTTCACATGTAACATCTCAATATCAATATTGATACTAAACAGTCGGTTGACATCATTTGATTCATTTGAATAACCAATCCAGACCTCAGAGCCATAATTGAGGATGGGTTTTACCATGCTGTCAAAGAGTTTAAAGACCAGATTTACATTGATAGCATTACAGTCTATAGACTGCTTAATACAGTATAGTGCCTTACTGGCTCTATTAGCTAGATTTAACAAGGCCTTATTAAATTTTCCATTGCTGTGAAGTATGAATTCACACATTCAACTTTCTCTATTCCCAAATGAAAGTCACATTTACTCTTAACATTTTGTCCAAATACAACTGCCTTTGTCTTGTTTACATTGACTTTTAGCCCCCATAGTTTCATATAATTGTACAATTTGTCAAGTTTAGTTTGAAGGTCCACTTTGTTTAATGAGAGTAAAACTATATCATCGGCATACGCCAGACTGTGAACAGGCGTATCCCAAACTGTTGGGAGAACTGACACTTTCTACATCGCTTAATAGGTCATTGATAAAAACATTGAAGAGTAGGGGACTTAGGACACTGCCTTGATGGACTCCTCTACTGATTGGGAATTGGTCGCTGAGACCAGCTTTAGTCTTAACACATGATCTGGTGTTTAGATACATAGCTTGGATGATTTTGTACATATTTCCTGTAACCCCGGCTTTTAGTAGCTTAAGGAAGAGGGCATCGTGCCACACAGAATCAAACGCTTTATGAAAGTCGATGAAACATGTACATACATGTATATAATTTGTTGCCATTTTTGGTATATTTATCGACTATAGTTTTGAGCACGAAGATATGATCGGATGTCCTACATCCTTTTTTGAAGCCAATTTGCGAAACTGATAGTTTGCCTTCAAGGTAGTCTGTCAGCCTCATATTGAGAATTTGGGTATAGAGCTTACCAAGGCAGCTTGTGAGAGTGATGCCCCTGTGATTTACATCACATTTATTACCTCCCTTGTGTATGGGGACAATGATCCCTTCAGACCACATTTGGGGGAATTTACCGGTACTAAATATAAGATTAAAAAGGTTAGTTAATGTTTTACAGCAGTGTGGAATAATGGCTTTGATCATTTCATTGGATATACTGTCTAATCCACTCGACTTACTGTTTTTTAATTTCTTTGCAGCCTCTACAATCTCATTCTCTGTGATCTCTGCATTCAGATCAGATGGCTGTACATGTATATTTGGTGCATGCTTAAGGGATTGTTCAAGTTTGCACAGTTCAGATTTCACCTGTAATTTACGGTCCTCACTTACCAAGTCATTCTCATCTTTATGTAGATGGCTAGAGTGATCTACCCATTCACCCAACTCTACTTTGCTTGTATCCTGGTCATTCGAATTTTCATCTTTTATTTTTTTTAGTATTTCCCAAGCTATAGAGGAGTCATTCTCACAGGCCATGTTAAGTTCATGTAATAACTTCGATCTAAATCCATTTCTGGCTTGCTTAGTTTTATTTTTATATTCTTTTTGTTTGCTAAAATACTTTTAATGTGTGGGTTCATCGGGCACCTGTTAAGAGCATCATTGAGTCTGTTCATCTGTTTACGTAGCTGATCACATTCCTTACTATACCAGGGATTACTGGGTCTAGACTTAGCTTTATGTATAGTCTTTGGGTTTTTTTCTAGATTATTGTCAGTAGCTAGCATTGCAACCTTGTGAAATACATTAATACATTTATTAACATCAGGATCGTTAGTGTTCATTTCTTCAGAGAGTATTGTTTCTATGTCAGGCAGAGTATTCATCAGATCTTCAATGAAGCTATTTTTCTGTGCCGAGTCCCAGGCATATTTTGGTGAGGGCGGAAATGCCTTAACAGATTTGATGTTCTTGTCCTTATACCGCCAAAGACCCGTTTTAATTACAGTAGAGATAATTTTGTGATCAGAGAATTCAGCCATTAGGGGATGAACTATCATATCTATTATATTGGGACACAAATCAACTGTGGTGACAAAGTAATCTACCACACTAGCACCACGATTATTCACAAATGTATAATCTCCAAAGAGATCACTCTATGACCTTCCATTCAAAAGTCTACAACTATTAGAGATACAAAGATCAATTAGTTTTCTACCCATGGGCTTAACTATGCCATCCATTGAGTTTCTTTTATGGGAATTGTCTGCTATATAGTATGACGGTAAGGGGACATATTGTTGGTCATTATTAAAGTCATCAATAAAGTCCAATAAATTACCAGTACGAGCATTTAAATCCTCACATAGTAATACTTGGCCTTTAGCGGAGAAAAATACTGTTTCAGATTCAAGTTCTTCAAATAATCGGACACTATGTTCCTTACCATATGACGAGTTGTCTGGGGGGATGTATATGAAACACACATGTAAATGTCACTGGCAAGTTTGTCAATTTTGGCCCATATGGTAGCTTCGCAGTTTGTATTGATCGGAGTGATGCCATCGGCAATGGTTTTACGAACAAGAAGGGCAATACCTCCGTAGTCCCTGCTTGCCCTCCTATGTCTAGGTCGGTTAATTCTGCCTTTAAACGTAAAATTGGGGATGGATATATCGCTATCCCCATTAGCGTGGGTTTCGACTAGACCTATAATATCAAACTTGGCTAACTTATCTAGCACAACTAGATTGTGCAGTTTCTGTTGCTTGACTCCATGCAGTTTATATGAGATTCCATTAATGTTCCATGAACAAATGTTTAGAGTTTCTGTTTCGCAGATTTTGTATGTAAGCACCGTAATTATGACGCAAGATAGCACAAAATGATCAGCACTAGAGTGTTTGTAGCAGTAAGTTTCAGGGTCTGTTGATGGTCTGTATACGGTTTGTCAGTTTGCATAATTGGTAACGATGGACTGCATACCAAGGTTCACGACTCATGCTTATCCACATCCAGTTAAAAAGGCAGACAGACTGAATAAGTATGCATGAAATAATGGGCAGTGATAATACAGACACATAATCTGCGCATACACTTGCATGCTACTGTCAATAATCAATATATGATAACCAAATGCATGTACAGTCAGAACGACTAGCCAGATAAATACAGTTTGATTTACGGAGCAAAAATGAATGGTGTAGAAAATGCTTTGACGAATGGGTATATATATTGTCACATAAATCAATAATGCTACCTGGACATGTAGATGAATACAATGTTAAAATACAGTTTACGGTCCTTCAATCTTAATAAATTAATATCCTATCAATGCTCCCCAATCGTACATGTCGCTACATATGATCTTACGTATTTCAATTGAATTTGGTGTTCTGAGCGCCCATACCATGGGTATTTAATAGAATTATGACATCATGGTCGCATCTGGGCTCATCCATTTGCAGTCGGGGAGGGGAGATAATAATAATAATAATAATAATAGTAATAAAGGCTTTATTTAGACTCGATTCACAAAACATCAGAATATAAGTTAGATAAAAGAGAAAAGAATAACAATAATAAATGGAATAAATAAAAATATACAGAGATATTAAATACTATTAAATGGAAGTAAAGGTACCAATTAATGAAAAATTAATATATTGATACATTAAATTGAAACTGCTGTTAAAATACCGAAATATGGTTATACATATGACGATTTATATACTAGAGGAGTAAACGTATAAGCATTAATTAAAATCTGTATAATGTTTCCTAAGATTAGTTTTAAAAGATGACAAACTAGTTAAATTTCTTAAAGATTCGGGAAGCTGGTTCCATATTTTAAGCCCATCGTAGGCAAAACTGCGCTTAAAAAATTTTGTTCTGTGCCGTGGTATGTACAGAGTATTTGACAAGCCCGATCTAGTAGATCTAGTGTGAATATTTCTCACAGGCTGTACTAAAACAGCCATATAAGTTGGTGACAGTTCATTCAAGACTTTATACATTTGTATTGCCTGATTGTAATAAACTCGTTTTCTGAACGACATCCACCGTAATCGAGAAAATAGTTCCGATTTTGGTGTAAAAAAGTTAGCATCCAGAATTGTTCTGGCGATTCTTGCCTGTAATCGTTCCATCTTTATACATTGGCTAACATTGCATTGATCCCAAATGGTCGAACAATAATCCAGATGTGGCAAAATAAAGCAATTATAGAAGGTTAGTCGACTGTTTAATTTTCCTTAACTTATACAGAGCATAACCAACCTTCTGACACACACTGGCAACCTGCTGATCCCATGAGAGATCTTCGTCAACCATAACTCCAAGAAGTTTTTCACATTTTGAATTGACAACACGTTTTCCCTTGAACAATACATTTAAATTTCCTTCTATTCTTCCTTGTTTTTGCTTTGTTGTTACTAACATGGTTTTAGTTTTGTCTGTGTTCACGTACATTCTATTTGAGTCACACCAGGTTGATATGTTAATTACAGTATCATTCAATTTACATTCCACTTCAATAGATGTTCCTTCAGCTACAGCTGAGGAGTCATCGCATACATATGTATATTACATTTATCAGTGACTAGGGGAAGATCGTTCACAAACAGTAAGAAAAACAGTGGGCCTAAAATGGACCCTGGGGTATCCCTAGATCTGAAGACAAATCTTCACTGTAGCTGCCGCCAATACACACACGTTGCTGTCTATTCTCTAAATAAGATCTAAAAATATCATACATTTTGAGCCACAATTATAAATCGAGAACTTTCGCAAAAGTAGAGAATGATCAACAAGATCGAAAGCCTTACGAAAGTCTATTAAAAGGATTCCAACCAACTTGCCACAGTCAACATTTCTATAACAAGTGTCCAGTAAATTTGTGAGAGCTGTTTGGCAAGAATGGAACTTTCTAAAACCGGATTGATTTTCAGATATAAGATTGTATGTATTCAAAAAAATCGTAAAAATGACAATGTATATGGCGTTCTAAGAGTTTTGACAAAACCGGTAAAATTGCGATTGGTCTGTAAGTGGAAACATCGGTATGATTGCCTTTCTTAAATATTGGAACAATCCTAGCAATTTTCCTAACATTTGAAAACTTACCGGTCAAAATCGACATATTAAAAACATAGGATCATTGTGTCCATTACCCCAATGTTTACACCAAAGATCAGTCCATATATTTACCCCGTATTATTGTGCCACAAATGTCCGAACCGCGGCAACACGAGAAGCCACTTTTTCTTAAAGATCGATTTTACGAACGACCTATTTCATACTTGGAAGAAATAAAATCAGCGATAGTTCACATAAACAACAGTGTTTCTATTTTGTGATGGGGACTATTCGAGACCCACCAACGGCTGGAGGTGTGTCTTCGTTAAATCGATGCGATTGTGCCGATCGTGGGTTCAACGAAGCCAATCGGCTGTGACCTTACGGACACACCCTTACCTGTTACGGCATGGCTACGAACGTAAGTATCTACGTATGATCGTATCCTGCATTCGGGTGATGGTCGCCAGAGGTCAAAAGCACAACAACATCGGAGAAAGTGTCGATTTCCGTTAAATCTTAACGGATTTCTCTGCAATAAATACACTCAACGTCTAGAAACGAGGTAGAGTTTTCCTGCTGTGATTATAATTGGTTCTGGTGCTTTTCACGAACAACTGACGGATAGAGAAATTATGTAGCACAATGATAGATAGATAGATAGATAGATAGATACATAATTTATTTAAACAGGGTAAATATATACATCCTCAACGTCCTTTCCAGGACGGCCCTGTATCTCACACCTTCCACACATTAACATACAATTTCAATAATACGTATATATACAAGGGAGCATTAAAGAGCTCACTTGTACCTCGATTAACAAGTATAATAAAATCAGTTGCCTTTGTAAAATGCGCTTAATAAACTATAAAGAGATTTACATGACTTGATTTCAGTTGGTAAATTGTTATATAAAATAGCTCCTCTATATAAAAAAAAATCCTTTTTGCTTTCTGAGGCACACAAAACAATATGAATGTCATTTCTCTGCCTTGCGGTATAAGTATGAATACTGGAGTTAAAATTAAAATAAATCACATAGAATAAAAGGGAACCATCCCATTTGTACATTTATAAACCATTTCCTGGACATGCATTTCCTGTCGTTTCCGTACATCACACCAATTTAGGTCTCTAAGCATGTCTACTACGTGTTCCCGTTTTCCACGACCCAAACTAATTCGTGCTCCCTTATTTTGTAAACCTGGAGCCTTCGTTGGAGCTTGTCACTACAATTCGATCACAATGCATCACAATAATCAATAGTGGTGTTACCATAGATGTAAACAGTAGTTTTGAACAGTTCTGTGAAATATATTTACGGACCTTGGTGATGACATCTATCCGTTGCGATATTTTTGAACAGATTTTGTCAACATGATCTCTATATGTCATGTATGTCAAGCATGAGTCAACGTAAACTTCAAGATACTTAAATACGTCAACCTGGTCAATTTGACATTCATTTACATCTAGATTCAAATTGAGTTCCTTAGCAAGTCGTTGATGTGTTCCATATAGCATGCATTTAGTTTTTGACACATTTAAAGTCAAGTAATTTTCCTTGGGCCAAGTAGATACATTTTCTAGGTCTTCCGTTAAGGCCCGATTTATCTTTAAAACAGAAACATCCGAATAAAATATAGCACTATCGTCGGCATATAATACTATCTTAGAATGCTTGAGCACTGAGGGCAAATCGTTTATATAAATAATGAAAAGAAGAGACCCAGAAAAGAGCCTTGGGGCACTCCATAACTAAGCTTTGTGGAGTCCGACATACATCCCTTAAGACTGATACTTTGAGATCTACCAATAAGATAATCTGAGAACCACTCAAGTTCAACACCACTTATACCAAAATTTGATAATTTTCTCAAGAGAATATATGGATTAACTGTATCGAAAGCTTTTTTTAAGATCAAGAAATACGCCACCTGGGGTGCGTTCGCTTTCCATATTCTTGAGTATATAATCACTTACATTAATTAATGAGTGTAGTAGAAGTTGAGTGGACTGATCGAAAACCAGACTGCAATACATTTTGTAGATTATGGGAGGAAATATGATCATTTAGCTGTCTGTGAACTATCTTCATCAACCGTAGAATTGTATTCGAGCGATAACATGACTAAACTGTTAGCGTACCGTACAAGATCTTCGGTGTTACGTTTCGTAACTTGTGCCTAATTCCGCTTAAACCCTGGCCTGTGTGGTGGGGGGCGCAAAGATCTGATGTACTTCAGAAAATTTAGGGCGTTGATATAAACAGTGACAATTAATGCTCGAATGAGATACATCATTCTCTAGATAACGATTTGTTTTAACTAAAACCATAGTGATGTAAATACTGATCAGCGATACAGATTCGATATTGTTTTGGAATATCATCCTGTCTTGCCGGCCTCATAACTGTTTACAGTTTCCCTTTTGCAGGAAACTAGCCTATGTTTATGTGTACTATGATTGTTGTTTTTAATTTGTTCCTAATGCTGTTGTATGAAGTAGATCCTTGGATTGTGGACGCCGAAATCCTTTTATGCATGACGGCTGAATAATGAATGACGGACTAAACGCTTGCATCGTGGATAATGGGTTCTTTCCACATCAATTTTGGGACAAGGTTGTCTGGCCTCCGGTATCGGCGACACTGGTGCGCCGCACGTAGCCTACCGTCCGAGCGGGTTGCAGATGATAATATGGGTCAAATATTCCGACTCTTCTACGAAAGGAACAGTAAACTTACATTTATGATAATTTTGACAACTTCAGGTCGAAGATATATACCAGTCATCTGTCAAAAATATATTTTGGGTTAAGGACATAGGGTAGCGCCCAGATTGACGAACCGCACCTCATGCGGCCAGCCAGGTGTCGGTGCACCGCCCGCTGCCAGCGAGGTGAAACAGCAATGTTCAGGGATTAACACGAACTATAGTGGAAATTGCCCAATTTCTCTTGCTCTATATCGATGACAACGTGCTCCTCTTGTGAGCGCACACCTTCGAAGAAACACTCTTCAATAATACATGTATGTCACTGATCGTGACCTAATAGCATCCGACATTCAATGTTCAGCCGTTGTCCACAAAGGAATTTTTTCGTCAATAACCGAAAGCTCTATTTCCTAAGACATTTAGCACCAGTTCGAAATGTGTATGAAATAAAAATAGCACAAACATAAGATGGTTTCTTATAAGAGAGCAGTTAACAGTTCTTGGTGATGTCCGAAAGACATGGTGATGTTATGTACATAGCATCATGATCATCACTGAGTAGTGTTCCTTATCCAAATGAATTACTCAGATGTTTTCCAGAGTGTGTATCTCAGTCACGCTTAGATCGTGACTCTTCACTTCAACACCATTGAGATGTAGAACATGTGATATTCAAACAGCCCCTAGCCACGGGTTGAGCGGAATTATAAAATGTAGCGCAAGAGATCGTGCTACGATCGCATTTTGCCAGGTCTTGTTTTAGGCGCATCAACATTAAACGGGTGTTACAGGTTGTGTGTTGAGACATTATTCGGTCTTGTGACTTGTTGTAGGTACACCGACATTGGCATTCTATTTCCAATCAATATTTGTCGGCTCTCGATTGGGAACATTGAATGTGGGGCAGCGGATAGCATTTTGATTGGTTATGACTCAGCCCCATGATATACTATAATTCCATGCCACACGATATGAGAAGCATCCTTAAAAGAAACATTACAATACTTATATCATACTATCACGTGCTCCTTGGGTCAAAAACAAATAGTCGTGAGGCAATAGCACATGCTCTCGACGCAATACCACACGATCTAGTAGGCAGTTTTCTCCCGTCCATGTGCGTTGCGCATGCTTTCAAGGAAGAAACCTGGCTACAACAGATAGAAAATCCGATTGAATTTCTGCAACTGTGTATGCAAAATTCTGATACATGCTTGTTGCACAAAAAAATGTGCCAAAATAAATTTGGAATTTGATCACCGGGTCCTGCGACCTAAAATAAAGACACAGATCCACCGCATATTTCACGATACTTGATCGTAACTACTGATCTTTTCGGACATTTCGGTTTGTCAACCTTTACGCCTTGACCTTGGAAACGAAACTGTATCAGTTTCGATCCCTGGATATCGCCTGCCTTGAGCAAATGGTTCCTGGTGCCACATCCCACATCGTACAATATATAGGCAGATTGAAATCCTTGTTCATGTCGGACATTTCCAACACAGTAACATTGGGTTGATAAAAAAAGGTAACCTGTGGTAACTGCTTGGAAGCCTATCAGTTATTAGAAAATTAATACGCTGACCAATCAGTAGCCGGCTGGTTACCGGTTGGTATTCATCAGTTGAAAACTGAACGTACGGCAAGGGTACCTTTCCTATCTACACGAATCACTACTCCACAACCAATAAGCAACTAGTTACTAAATGGTAATGCTTGGTAGCTGCTTGTCTCTGCAGTAGGCGATTGCTATGACGCAGTAGCTAGGCTGTATTTCCATACGGGAGAGATGAAAGATGTATTCAGTATATCTATTAGAAAAATAAACAAGTTAGATGCTATTTGAAATAAAAATACACGGTACAAGGTTTTCTGTAGTCATGGCATCCTGGGCCCAACCCCTGTCTGTTCAGTAACGTATGGCGTTGTTGGTTATGCAAAATGACCCCAATATGATAAACTATAAAGTCACGAAGTGTCAGCTCTCAATTTGTTGTCGTTCCGCAGAAAGTTTGGTGGGGGGGGGGGGCATGGTAGGGTTAATCTACTTCATTTCTCGTTAATTTCGCGTTAGCTGAAATTATGCTAGAACCTTTGCACCCTGGATGAATTATCAGATTGGGAAGTACAGTCCTTGACTTCAGAATAAGGGGGAAGTGCCGGGCGAATGCCGGAATATTGGGGAGGGAAACCGAGTCTCTCTCCATTGCTCACGTCGTTTTCAATTATATATGGTTGTATATCCTGATGCCTCGAGATGTGCCCTCGGTGCTCGGATGATGACCAGGTCGGCACTTGACATCTGGCGCTCCCGTCAGTTGGATATGAGGAGGCCTCATTTGGCCTCTTCGTGCGATGATCGCTCCTTGGTTTGGAAATGTTGTTGCTCCTTTCCCTGATTAGCCTCTGCATTTGGACGGGATCCTGAGATACCATCCCTTGTTCGGGCGACCTGTTGGCCCCAGGATGATGTACCTTCGCCTGATGAACACCTCTCTTGGTGTCGGGAGGCGGCATCATTCTCCTTTTAGCGCCCCTTTGATCGGGATATTGTTGTACCATTCCCCCTGTAGCGCCCCTTTGATTGGGGGCATTTAGTATCATTCCCGGTTGAGCACCTTTCTGCATAAGAATAGGGGCACGGGGTTGGTATACCGGTAGCGTTCCATCCGGAGCCGACATCCGGGTTGGCTGTTGGAGAACAATCCCCTGTTGAGCGGCCATCCTGTCAGCACGTCTCTTCCGATGGCAACAAGCACAACATAAGATTATCAGTATAACAACGCCGCCAATAGGAGCACCAATTCTAGCGGGAGTGTAACTGTCATCTGCAAAGAGACACATAATTTCTTAAATTTCTGTCCATCTTAAGTTTGAGCTCAATGAATGTGAATAAGATTCACGCCCGTGGAGTTGTCCCCCTCTTATACGGTCAGTTTCTAAAACACTGACAGCAGGGAATAAACCTGACGATATGCAAGAATACATTCCAAGCGTTCCTAAAAACCTCAAGAGCAAGGTTGCTTAACCCTATCTGACCTGAGCGATTTGGGACCTGTCCAGGCCTGGATATGCTCCTCAAATTTTCTTACCCCTTGAGTGAGGGGACTGAAACTTACCACACTATACCCTTGGGTCAAGCTCTACTAGAAAATGTAAAAAGAATCCAAGATGGCCGTCATGTTTACATCACAGTGGCGTCATTTCCCAAAAAGGCATTTTTGAGATGATTTTTCGGTCAGATTTTTTAGATTTTTTGTTTATATGTTTTCTTCGCAAAAAATCTGCATGATAAAGTAGTAAGTCATCATCATCGCAGAAAAGCAGGAATTTTGAAGAGAAATGACGAAAGCATCATTTTTATTTTACCCTGCATGGCCGCCGTTTTATATTTGCAGTTGATCCTCTTCTAGGGATGTTATGCAAATAGGCTCAAAATGAGACCCAATTTGATAAGTCACGGAGTGTAAGCTCTCAGGTTTGTTTCGCCGTTCCGAAGATAGAGCAGAAAGTTCGGCAGGGTGGCCATAATGGCTCCCCAGGCCTAGTAGGGTTAATTTTCACCAGATTTTTCCTTTTTCCAAGTATGATAAATTGGACATTTATTCCCCTCTCCTTCAACCTATTGCTGTTGTACCAATCCGTAGCTCTCGAACGATGCCATTAGCGAGTCGCAACCTACTATTCGCGTGCCACTATTAGCCATTCGCGCCCCATATTCTCGCGTTGGCGTGCCGCGTGTCGCGACCTATTCTGAGGTGAGTTTACGAGAGAACGAGAACACGCGAATGGTAGGTCGCGGCACGCGAATAGTAGGTCGCGACTCTCTAATGGCACCGTTCGCGTGTTCTCGTGTACTCGAGCCGCGACCTTTCCAATGGTCGCTATTGGCCATTCGCGCCTCTAATTTTCGTATTCTCGCCATCTCGCCTTGCCAAATCTACAGGACGAGATAGCAAGAACGCGAGTGGGCGCTATCGGCTTCCATAGAAATAAGCAACTTGCCTTCGAATTTTAAATATGATCGTACTCAAGAACAATATTGGAGTAACTATCAGATCTTTTTGTTATCTTTTCCTTCGCTATTTTTTTAACCACGTTTTTCAGATTGGCTATCTAACTCATACATGTATGCTATTTCGGACAAGTCATTTTTTCGAATTATCGAATTCTAATACTTTAGAAGTGATGAGCGAGGACATTTTGACAAATCGCTCGATATTCTTTCAAATAATGAAGTTGTGGTAAACAGAAAAATACTATTATTACTAATTCTGAGTCCCTGCACGAACATCTGCAGAAAATATATAACGCGTTTCGGTGAATTCATTCATTACAATTTAACTGAGCAAAAACAATAATTGGATTCGAAAATCTTCTTGCTAGGGATATTGGAACCATAAGGAGATTTCGTATGAATTTTCAAGTTTACGTCTACTGCGTGTACTACTTGAAGGAGAGTGAATAGAAAAAGAAATTGAAAAGGAAAGAGAAAAGTTGTCAAAGTATTTATGGGTAATGGGTTATCCAAATTTCAAGGAAACGAGACATAGGCTACAAGGGAGGAACTCTGGCTGGATATTTCGCAAATTTTGCATTATGAACTTGTTGTCTTTCTCTCGTCCTTAAAACTTTCAAAAGAATTGCTGCGGCATTTTAAGGGAAATGACATTTCTACTTCTTAGTAAATATGAGTATTGTGAATAGGGCCTTCCCAAAACATGTTCAGGTTCAGGGTGTTGAGCGCAGAGTACAGGGTGTAGGGTGCAGGGGATAATTCAGGAGCACGATGTGGCGTATTCACCGGAAATGACGAAATCACCGGTGATGAAGTAATCGCTGGAAGTCTACACATGGTCTAGAAGACTTTGTCAATGGGTGGTATGGGACTCCTGACCAGGATGCAAGAGCACAATTTGACAAAGAACAATTTCACAAATCAGAATCAGATGCACAGCCGCCATGTTTAGTCACGTGAGAGATTCTTCAACAGAGAGAAGGATTTAGCATAACTATTCCATTCCACTCGATATATCGCGTATTTACTGGGATGCTATTGGGAGGACGACAATGAGGAAAGGTAACTAAATTTTGAGTTTCAAGACTAAACGCAAATGCGAGACTAAGCTACATGTATATCACACCCAGACTTTACAATAATTCATTATAGACCATTATACACACGCACATGTACACCCAGACTTTACAATAATTCATTATAGACCATTATACACACGCACATGTACACCCAGACTTTAAATAATTCATTATAGACCATTATACACACGCACATGTACACCCAGACTTTACAATAATTCATTATAGACCATTATACACACGCACATGTACACCCAGACTTTACAATAATTCATTAGACCATTATACACACGCACATGTACACCCAGACTTTACAATAATTCATTATAGACCATTATACACACGCACATGTACACCCAGACTTTACAATAATTCATTATAGACCATTATACACACGCACATGTACACCCAGACTTTACAATAATTCATTATAGACCATTATACACACGCACATGTACACCCAGACTTTACAATAATTCATTATAGACCATTATACACACGCAAATGTACACCCAGACTTTACAATAATTCATTATAGATCATTATACACACGCACATGTACACCCAGACTTTACAATAATTCATTAGACCATTATACACACGCACATGTACACCCAGACTTTACAATAATTCATTATAGACCATTATACACACGCACATGTACACCCAGACTTTACAATAATTCGTTAGACCATTATACACACGCACATGTACGCCCAGACTTTACAATAATTCATTAGACCATTATACACACGCACATGTACACCCAGACTTTACAATAATTCATTAGACCATTATACACACGCACATGTACGCCCAGACTTTACAATAATTCATTATAGACCATTATGCACACGCACATGTACACCCAGACTTTACAATAATTCATTAGACCATTATACACACGCACATGTACACCCAGACTTTACAATAATTCATTATAGACCATTATACACACGCACATGTACACCCAGACTTTACAATAATTCATTATAGACCTCATTATACACACGTGCACATGTACAATTCCAGACTTTACAATAATTCATTATAGACCATTATACACACGCACATGTACACCCAGACTTACAATAATTCATTAGACCATTATACACACGCACATGTACACCCAGACTTTACAATAATTCATTATAGACCATTATACAATACGCACATGTACACCAGACTTCATAATAATTCATTATAGGACCATTATACACACGCACATGTACACCCAGACTTTACAATAATTCATTATAGACCATTATACACACGCACATGTACACTCCATACTTTACAATAATTCATTATAGACCATTATACACACGCACATGTACACCCAGACTTCAATAATTCATTATAGACCATTATACACACGCATATGTACACCCAGACTTTACAATAATTCATTATAGACCATTATGCCACACGCACATGTACACCCAGACTTTTACACAATTCATTATAGACCATTATACACACGCACATGTACACCCAGACTTTACAATAATTCATTAGACCATTATACACACGCACATGTACACCCAGACTTTACAATAATTCATTATAGACCATTATACACATGCACATGTACACCCAGACTTTACAATAATTCATTATAGACCATTATACACACGCACATGTACACCCAGACTTTACAATAATTCATTATAGACCATTATACACACGCACATGTACACCCATACTTTACAATAATTCATTATAGACCATTATACACACGCACATGTACACCCAGACTTTACAATAATTCATTATAGACCATTATACACACGCATATGTACACCCAGACTTTACAATAATTCATTATAGACCATTATACACACGCACATGTACACCCAGACTTTACAATAATTCATTATAGACCATTATACACACGCACATGTACACCCAGACTTTACAATAATTCATTATAGATCATTATACACACGCACATGTACACCCAGACTTTACAATAATTCATTAGACCATTATACACACGCACATGTACACCCAGACTTTACAATAATTCATTATACCATTATACACACGCACATGTACACCCAGACTTGCCATAATAATTCATTATAGACCATTATACACACGCACATGTACACCCAGACTTTACAATAATTCATTATATACCATATACACACGCACATGTACACCCAGACTTAAGCAATAATTCATTATAGACCATTATACACACGCACATGTACACCCAGACTTTACAATAATTCTACAGACCATTATACACACGCACATGTACCCAGACAAGCAATAATTCATTATAGACCATTATACACACGCACATGTACACCCAGACTTTACAATAATTCATTATAGACCATTATACACACGCACATGTACACCCAGACTTTAAATAATTCATTATAGACCATTATACACACGCACATGTACACCCAGACTTTACAATAATTCATTATAGACCATTATACACACGCACATGTACACCCAGACTTTACAATAATTCATTAGACCATTATACACACGCACATGTACACCCAGACTTTACAATAATTCATTATAGACCATTATACACACGCACATGTACACCCAGACTTTACAATAATTCATTATAGACCATTATACACACGCACATGTACACCCAGACTTTACAATAATTCATTATAGACCATTATACACACGCACATGTACACCCAGACTTTACAATAATTCATTATAGACCATTATACACACGCAAATGTACACCCAGACTTTACAATAATTCATTATAGATCATTATACACACGCACATGTACACCCAGACTTTACAATAATTCATTAGACCATTATACACACGCACATGTACACCCAGACTTTACAATAATTCATTATAGACCATTATACACACGCACATGTACACCCAGACTTTACAATAATTCGTTAGACCATTATACACACGCACATGTACGCCCAGACTTTACAATAATTCATTAGACCATTATACACACGCACATGTACACCCAGACTTTACAATAATTCATTAGACCATTATACACACGCACATGTACGCCCAGACTTTACAATAATTCATTATAGACCATTATGCACACGCACATGTACACCCAGACTTTACAATAATTCATTAGACCATTATACACACGCACATGTACACCCAGACTTTACAATAATTCATTATAGACCATTATACACACGCACATGTACTCTCTAAAAACACTTTCCATTAGTGGTGGACATTCATCCCACTCAAGCACTTCAAGTTGCATAACAATCCCGAATTCAACTTGAGTGCAATCAACTCCACTTAACTTGAGTGAGTTATCAACTGAAACTTGAAATTCGAGTGAATTTCGCTCAACTCAAGCAAGATGAGTTTCCACGCTTACCTCAGTGAACATTTCATTCATTTTTTTGAGAGAGTGTGCCTAGCTGGACAGACAAGATACCGTTTCATTTCCACATTTATGATTTAGTGATAATAATGGAGCAACGGTGTACATGTTAACATAGAACGTTTGAATAATCCATCAGTGTCTTTTGAAATCTATTTGATCTCGCGAGTTGGAAGAAATACATTTCATGTTATGTGACTTAATCTTGTAATGAAATTAAAATCCTTTCAGCTGGATAAGAACACGTCTAAATGTGGAAATAAAACGGAATTTTGTCCGTGTGGTATATATAGTGAAATTTACATGTGTGTGTGTATATAGGTCGAATAAAGTATTGCTAAGTCTGGGTATGATATAGCTAATTCGCGCATCCGCGTTGTATTCTTGAAAATCAAAATTGAGTCACCTTATTGCCTATCTCCCAACAGCACATGGCTGCACAGTGCACGTCCGCAATGTTAAGTCGATTGGAATGGAATGGTTATGCCATATCCTTCTCTCTATAGACCACTTTCATAACCCCTGCTGTTTTGCGCGGGAACAGGCTGGTGACGTAAAGTGGGGTCGGCTCAAGCCACTGACACACATTAACTCAATACAAACTGCGCATATATTAGAATATAATCTCTGACAATATCTATTCGATTTTCAATTCGTTTAGGGATTATTAAACCTGACGAGATACCCGTTCTAGAAGTGCATAGCATGAACATATTTACTTTTAAATCATGGCGACATATTTATTTAAAATGATGTTGTCAATTCACCGGGAATTTTTGCGATATACCCAAGCTCGTGTTTTATCATTTTTGTTAAAAACACCTCCATAAAGTAACAATCCATGTATATATTTCTCATCTAGAGTATTATAGCATAATGAAAATATAAATTTTATTTCTGTCGGCAGCTTTTAACGTGTCGGTATCTGTCTGCCTATCGCAGAATGTTCCGATCGGTTTACGGACCTTTTTCGCCGAATATCGTTTAAACGTTTTCTTTTAACCATTAGAAGAAACGGCTGAAGATATGATATTTATATTTGCATAATCCTATAATGCTCTGGATGAGAAATATATACATGCATTTTTTATTTTATGAAGGCGCTTTTATCGAAAAAGATAAAAAGAAAAAAACAGGCGTGTGAATAAATTCCGGGCGAATTCTCACGAGCTTTTTAGGTAAATATGATTTACATGGAAATGCTTTTCATACTATACATTTCTAAAATGGGTATCTCTTCAGGTTTAATAATCATTAAACAGAATGGACATCGGCTAGATATTGGCAGAGTTTTGCTCGACTATCTTCTGATATGTCTGCATTGAGTTGACATGTGTCAGTAGCTGGAGCTGACCTCACTTGACGTCACCAGCCAGTTCCCGCACAAAACAGCATGGGTTATGAAAGTCGTGTATAGGTAACCCTCTCATGGGATTAAGCATGGCGGATGTTCATAAAGTTAGACCACGGTTCGCAGTTCGGTATTCGGGACCAGTCATTCAGCGACTCATAACAGCGCCCCTAGCAGCGCCCCCTGGCTTCAAATTTGGGGTATGAATATGCAAGGATATAGAGCATGACATTCTCTCTTGCTATACAAGAGTTTGGAGTTCAAAGTACTCATAATAAAAAAATACAGATTTCCATATCTGGGGAAATAATTGCTGGTCTCCTCGAATAGTGAACTGCGAACTGCGAACCGCGGTCTAACTTTATGAACGTGCATGGCGGCTGTGTATCTGAAACCGAGTTGTCCAATGTTTGGCTCTTGCGCCCGGATCTTGATTCCCGAAACGATTTTACAACCTTTCTTTCGGCTATTACGTCATTTCGAGTGATTTAGTCATCTCCGGTGATGATGTCATTTTCGGTGATGACGTCATTTTAGGTGATGACTTCACTTCCTGAACCTACATCCAGAACTGAGCACTGAATCTGCACCCTGTATCCAACACTCTGAACCTGAAACTAGGTTCCGTAGGCCCATTTGTACACTACCAATATGTGTTTATGCTATGATCACGAAGATTTGTCCATTGGAATTCATATCCACTCCCATATAAGAGAGTTTGGGGTACAGTTAGATATGGGGGGCAAGCCGTCTAGCTCCTTTGTTAATTACAGGAAGCACATTACAATATTATCAACAGAAAAATACCACCCCCATACAACACCTATATTGATTATATATAAAAACTATCATTGGTAAAAAATTACGAGCAAAAATACTGTTTTTGAGCAGTCCAAGTAAATTCCGAGAACTAAGGATGATATTTTGTTATACCAAGTTTTCAGCAGTACTTCATTGCTGTTTTGTTACTACTGAGAAAGGATGGACAAAGGTACAATTTAAATTATATAGATTTATTATCTCAGATACATGTATGTTTTAGTTTTTTTCAAAAAATGGAAAATATCATGCACCTGGGGCGGATTGGAACACTTTTGCTGGGGCACACTGGGACAATAGTAATCAAATTGTGAAATTTACTTTGACCCTAAAATCGTATCAAAATGCATTATTTTCTTTCTTAGATTATATTAATTGCTAACCCTATCAGATTTGATGAGTTTTACTAACACTTTCAAAGTCAATTGCTTTCGTTGGAATGAAAATCATACAAAATATTTTTTTCTTCAAATTTGACCCCTGGAAAATATTTTACGTGAAGCAGGGA
>JAVTVY010004789.1:0-37288 GCA_036873755.1 Hanleya hanleyi
GCATTATGAGTTTAAATTAACGATGCCATGGAAGTTGGAATGCCAAGAGTGATCGTCACAATAACTGATTTCTTTGTCAAATTTTGAAGGATGTATGAATTCAAGAGCTAGAAGATGATGTGAAGGTCGAATGAAAGACAAATTTAAGCTGTATCCAAAAATATTTTTATTTTATTTTTGCATTTTTCTTTCTAAGCAGAGAAAATGTATTTGACTTTTTGTATGGTATAAGAGCCAGGTCTCTCTGACTCTTGTTTTTTTTTTACTTTCCTCGAGTTTTTAGTGGCTGTTTCTCAACGAAATGTGACAAATACAAATTGGAACAGTGAGTTGGTGTTGAAATTTAATGCATACACATCATGAGAGTCCCTAAATCTAACCAAGGTAATGAAACATGCTGGTTCTGTGCAGTCTATGAAGCATCAGTATCAAAGAATACTCTAGGCTAAACCAACGAAAAAGCTCCTATCTTCCACGTTCCCTTCAATTCAAATGTAAGAGACGCCATGATTGGTGCACACTTGTGTTAATGCAACACGGTAGGGTCCTATAGCGATGATATGATATTCAAAGTTTTTTTTCTGCCTTCAATCCCAAGATGCTTTGCAGAATCAAAAAAAGTACCGGTACTATTAGAATTACCCTGAAATCTGACATATAACACAACATTGGCTCTGAACTCCAATACAGCTTTACTGACAAAGAAAATGGCCATGACGAGACAAATTCATTGACAGAAATGTGAAAATGAAGTTTATTCAGTGCATTTTATGCATTGTAGAAAGATACATCGAACTTTCACACTTACACTATGTCACACATTTATATATTTTGAATTTTTTTTTCTCTTTTTTTATATAAGTACTTCACATTTCTGCCCAGAAATAGGTGAGTTGTGGTGATGTGGTAAATGGAAGGAACCTTACTAAAGCTTACAGCTTATCTTGATTCCCTTCAGTGAAGCCAATACCACAGTTTTGGATACATTTTGAAAGCGCCATATACATAAAGGTAGCCTTCCGAAAGTGAATACTTTAAAATAGAAGGTATAATTTGAATAAAACTGTTATGCCGTTGAGCATTACAGTTCATATTATACAACAGTACCAGCATTGTATTTAACTCCTGCATTGGATTACTGTCATTCTGTGCTTATGTAGAATATATCGGATAAAACAGTGCCAGGTCAGAAGGAGGTCGTTGATGTCATAATAGTGGTGATTCTTACCATGGGCTGAATGTTGCTGAGGTATGGGCTTCCTATCAAAGTCATCTTTATCCTCAGCAAGAACATTGTCAGTGAACATGGCGACATCCGAGTAGTCAGGCAGCACTCTACCAGGGGGCACTTTCACCACAAAGGTGGCATTTTCATCTTCTTCATCTACGTCTTTCATCCTATGCTGCCAATGTTGTCGTCGTTTCCTGATACCATAATCATATTGCTCTCAAACATTTCAATGAAAATGGACTATAACCATCATAACATGTATATGGCAAGGCCTCCAATAAATCGATCCCCTATCAGAATTTGATTACCCCACCAAATGGAGCTATATATTCAGTCAAAGATGCCATTAAATAGCATCCCCAACAACATGATGCAATCACTATTTTCAATTAGAGTTAAAGACTGTACACAGGGATGGAGCCAAAATGCTGAGTAAACAAAGGAGGCCCAGAGTCAGGTGAGAAAATCAGAGCCTCTGGTGTTGTCTGTTTGAAAAAGGTACTACAACCGTCTTTCTGGTCTTGTCAGACATATTATTGGGAATTCCAGCTGTGTTATTTAAATTTATTTTCTGTACTATAATCTGTTCGATATAAATAAAACAGTAAACTTTGGCAAAGGGGACGATGTCTTATGTATGTATGAGGAGGTGTGTGTGTGTGGGGGGGGGGGGGGGGTATGTTATTTCGACTGCAGCCATATTCTATAAAAAGAGTCACCTGGGTTACTTCCCTTGAATGTCCACATTACGTGATCAATGTTGAAATGTTTATATCATACGAGGAATTGAGTTGAAATAATATTGTTTTTATCAAATAATGTGTGGAATATCGATAAATAATATGCCTTCATACAAATTGAGAACAATAAAGCCTGCCCTTTACTAACAGCAGCATTCATTTATTTGACCACTGCATTTTTCAGGGATGCTCAATAATCATAATCAGTTGATAGACCCCATAACTTTTACTCTCAAATGGCTACTTCCCATGATCAATTTAATGGAGACCTTACAATAACAGAGAAAAAGAAATAAAATTAAAATTTCATTAGCACATTTTTGTTTCAAACATGCAACTTGATTTCTACACTTCCTCATAAACATGCTAAATAATACATATGCAGTCTCAGGGTTGGAGAATCTCCTACATTAAAAAACATGCAGCTTCGCAAAAAGATCGAGCCCTTCAGGGTGGCACATCATTTGAGGTTGCACATCATTGGCAATGCACATCATTTAAAATAACAATACATTTATTAAGAAATATGATTTCTATATTAGTGATGTTGAGGTTGGAATGAAGGAGGAACTATATTATATAACTTCCAATAAAGATTACATTTTTTTTCGAAAGTAAGCTTACATATTCCATTGCATAGATCTGATAAATACATGTACATGTATAGTTAGGAAGAATAGGTGTGCAATTTGGAGCATGTTCTTGGTGTAACTTTGTGAGATGATATGTGAACAAACTAATAAGCTAATAACAATGCAATAGTTGGAGTAAATCTATCATTTCCAGTATGCAATAGGACACCAGCACTATGGTAAATCCTCGCATTTGTATGCAAATAAAAGAATGAACAATGACAACTGTGTTCAATCATACTGTAATGCTCCATATTAATGTGCACTGGTAAAGACTGAGACATCACAAACTGATTCAAATTCAGTTTTAATTAATATAGTGAATGTGTGGACACAGATATGGTTGTGCAAAAGCTTTAGGGTCAACTAGAATTTTATAGCAAAATTTAAGGAAATGGCGTCCTTCATTTAAGGCGACACGAAATTAAAAACTAACAGGGATTCGGTACTGCGGGATTCCCCCGCCGGTTATTTTGATAATGTACTTCTGAAATCAAATAATGTCACCAAACTATTAGTAAATACTATAATGAAATATATTGTAGGTGATTTGGTATGTATGCCTGTATATACAATGTACACTGCATCTCATGCCTAATAACAGGTTAGTATCACATATAAGAGATATAAAATTAGAAATTGAAATATGAGGGTATGGAGTTGGGCAATGCATTGAATATGTGTAGCATGATGTAAGCGTCAGGAAAATATGAGGATATGGCATTGGGCGAAGCTTAGTTTAGGTGATGGATGGTGGGGCACAGTGCCCCGAGGGTGGGAACATGCTTCCATGGGTAGCGCATGGGTTGAATAAGTGTAGGATCATGTAAGCTGTGGGAAAATATGATGGTATGGGGTCGGGCAATGCTTAGTTTAGAAGAAATAGGGTGGGGCTCAGTGCCCCAGGGATGGGGACATGCTCCCAGGGTTAGTGGATGGGTTGAATAAGTGTACAGGATGATCTGAGCTCCCAAACTATATGAGGATATAGGGTCGGGCAAAGCTTACTTTAGGAGATATGGGGTGGGGCTCGGTGCCCCAGGGATGGGGACCTGCTCCCCGAGGGTAGTGGATGGGTTCAATAAGTGTAGCCAGATGTAAGCATTTGGAATAGATGAGAGTTCGGGGGTAGTTTAGGAGACATAGGTGAGGCCGAGAAGCTGTGGACAGGAATTTTCTAAGTCCAAAACTTTAACATTTACTTGGTCCTGGGGTCCCAGGGGTGGGGACATACTCCCCGAAGGTATTGGATGGGTTCAGTATGTGTAGCCCGATGTAAGCATTTGGAATAGATGAGAGTTCGGGGGGTCGGGCTGGCCTTAGTTTAGGAGACCTAGGTGAGGCCGAGAAGCTGTGGACAGACATTTTCTAAGTCCAAATCTTTAACATTTACTTGGTCCTGGGGTCCCAGGGGTGAGGACATGCTCCTCGAGGGTAGTGGATGGGTTCAATATGTGTAGCCCGATGTAATATGAGGGTTCGGCGGTCGGGCAGGCCTTAGGATCAAACTTTAGCATTTACTTGGTCCTGCAGATAGACAGACAGATAGACAGACAGACAGATAAACGGACATCATTGTGGCACCTATATCGAGCTTTCCGCAGCTAAAGCTACGGGCTCGATAAAAAATGTCTACACTTACTGCAATACGCTTGCTCAATGACAATCATTATTGATTTGGGTTATACCAGCTCAAAGAAGTTATTCTATTTATATATAATGTATACTATTCCAAGTCGATATCAATGCAATCAAATTTTGTGAAGGAAATCTTGAACAATGTTGTACTCACTTTGACTGACTTATAAGGCCCCTCATACCTAACAGTGAAAGAAACCATAAATATATCAGTAAATAATCATGATAATAACAGCTGTTAAAGTTCTGCTGAATCATGGTAAACCAGTTACCAGTTTTGTGTCCGTGAAATTGCTATTATAACCAGATAGCTGAAAATCAGAAGATGGGAAACTGGGCAAAATGTATCTAGCTGCTCCATCAAACATACGTTTTAGTGCATGTGAAACGTTATGATAGACTTTGTTTAGAAGTTATTCTGTCAGATGTTTTTTTTGTTTTTTGGGGGGGGGGGGGGGTTATCTCGGTATTCACTACCCAAGAATTACGTTTCTCTCATCAACAGAAAAAAGACTGATACATCCATAAACTGAATGTTTACAAAGTGTTCACAAAGTTGAAGTAATACTAAAAATCTAATACATAAATGATACAGGGTTGTCAAAAACATTAGTGGTATATTAAAGCTGGATATGCATGCACATGAAAATACAACTTACCCCCATAGTTAGGGTTACCATGTTTAACATAGTATTTACTCCTTCTCTCTGCTCCTGGTAGTTTCTGGTCAGCTGAAAATTAAACAGAATAGTTAGTTCACAGCAAGAGGGCTCTATTGAAAAGTTGACGTAAGATTCTCAGTTTGCTGCCTAGGTATGAAAGATGTTCAGTTTAGACCAAAAAAAAAAAATGTTTCTCATGGACTTTTTTAAAAATACTGGTGCCTAAAAATATTCCCCAACTGGTGCCTGGACGAATATATCGTCTCCCGACAGTTTGTCCTTTCCGATTAAACTTGACAATTTCACTGTCACCACCGTTTCCTCAAGTATTTTCTTGTACACCCCCAAAACGACCGTGTGCATTTACCAGTTACTTTGACAATGAAAAATATGAAAATCAATTTTCCTATTTCTAAGCTTAAACTTACCTTCACATACCTTATTGCTATCGTGTTCTTACGCGATTGCCCTATTGTAATACATTACCACAGAAACAAAATAGTCCCTGTGCTCCCCAATGCCCATGCGCGAGTACCCAGAATCCAATCTGTCCAACCACGTCACTTCCTTCCTTCCTATTCAATCGCAGTGTGAATAACCCATCAGCGGGGAGGCTGGGAGGGCCATCACGGTATGTGAAGGTAAGTTTAAGCTTAGAAATAGGAAAATTGATTTTCAAATTTCTTGCGCTGTAAAACTTACCTTCACATACCATATTGCTAGAATATCATAGCAGGACGGAGGGAATAGTGGTCGAAAAACAAAAAGGAATCTCTAGCATAGGCGAAGGGGAAAACAGGAGTCAGCAAGGTAATCGAGCGCCATAAACGCATGTAAGATGAGTATATTATGGCTATCGATCTATCACCCGGCCCCGATAAGAGGGCCCTGTGAACAGGCACTAGACCAAAACCTCCTGTCCCCCCCCCTTTTTTTTTGAAAATTGGGAAGAGCAAACACTTACCAAATTTTAAAATTGGTAAACTCACTAGGTCTAGTGCATATAGGTCGATGGGTTATCAACGGCCTGGGCACCACCCGCGGTCCCAGAGTGTAGAAATCCCGTTTCAACAGCGTCCAATTCCGGAGGTGATGACAGACAGACGTATCGCAAACCTCCAGATTACGGCCCTCAACATGTCAAATGTCGTCCACGGAAATGTCAGACCATAGAAATCAGGATGTCAGTACAGCCCTGATCTGATGAATCCAAACCTAGGAGGGTGTTACCTCCGCAGGTACGTCCGTGTACGCCATGGAAAGCTAGGAAGAACATATTTTATATTTCCTGCTTTTAGAAGAGGGACCGAAAGATAACATTGACACCGGCCCAGAACAACACACGTTTCTGCACGCGAGAGCTCTTATCAGGGCCCATAACTCTGCCATCATTTCAATTTATAAACTGTTGGACAGAGTCGGGTTGACGGACTCCGGAAAGTAAGTCATAAGGTGACTGATACTAATGACAAATCCCAGAATTGTGGAACCCGTAGATATGCTGGGATGACAAAATCCGGTTCATACTCCATGTATCACACGACAATGCATAAACTAGCGAAGTATGGGGGAAAAAAATATGACTAGGTTTTAGAGCCCATCAGCTGCACCAAGACTTAGACAATAGTTTCCCACATGAAGTATCTGCCGAACTCCCGCGGTAACAAGCTACCAGACTGCAGGAATATAAAAACATTGTCATCTATGATCACAGTAGGTTATTATTTGATGTCATACATGTAGGCTGAAAGACACTCCTGAAAACGATACAGCGCCCATACCAGCTCCGGAACTGCAACGTCTGGAGTGAATCTCAATACCCATCGGAGAGCGACGGAGTGAAGAAATGACTCCATCCATCCATCCTTCTCCAAGGAGTGGAAGAAAGATTTACGTGGAACGATGGGTTGACACCTGAACAACCCGAGAGATCGCATATCATTACACATACGTCGCTGGCTAAACAAGACCTCCGTTCCTAACCGATACGTTTAAATCGGATGTAAGGTGAAGAGAGGAGCTACTTACATGTATATGGCGTCCTCCATGAAAACACCCGAGATGGAAGGGCTTCTTGTTCTGGAAGTGAAGATGCTCTGAAGACAAGCCAAATCGTTTTCTAGAAGAAAAGCTGGCTGATGGGGAAAACCGGAACTGGGTCAGATAACATGTACTGATGCCACAGACCGGAAGCCGGTCGCCGAAATAGTTGTCATCAGAGTATCAGCGGCCGAAGAATGTGTCCTTCAGCAAGGTTACGCCATAAATGTACGCAAGACGCTGCCATGACTGCTGGGATCGTAGTATGAAAAATATAAACCGGAATCATAAAGTTGCTGAAATTTCTCATAATTGAAGCATTCGACCTGGCGGTCTACGAGTAGCTGTCACCCGGTCGTAAGAACCTGATAGAGAGTCCGACATACCGGAAACGTGACAAACTCGTAGCGACGATCCCTAAAAGCAGGAGCCACTGGGGGAACAAATCACTGTTCCTCGTGCTTGTTTATGAAGGTCAAAGGATAATGTCTGACACAACACAAGCGTTGGTTATTGAGAATTTGTTGACTTCCACTGTAGCGAGACGACTGTCAGTTCTCAAACCAAATATGTTCTCCAGCCCTCCTCGGCGCAATCTTACAAGAATGGCTGAGATGGAGGAAGAAACACCGGTCAAAATGTTCTCCGTGCAAAGTAGAGCAGTACAGGTGAGATTTGACCTCCAAAAAGGATTTAGGTGCTTACTGGAACGAACACTTCAGCGCCACCGCAATGATACATCAGTGTCGGAAGAAAAGAACAGCAACACTACTGCCGGAATGAAGGCTCTTCCATATTGTCATCCACTTTAGAAGAGGAAAGACAGAAGAGAAAAATAGATTCTGTGCTTACACTACAGGTAATACAGAAACTGAATATGTCCGGGGTAGCTCGGTATGTGACAAGTAACATGGAAACTGAAAGAGTATCCACTAAAGCTTGCATACAAAACCGTTCATGTTGCTGGAACTATTCCGCTGCAAACTGAAGGAAACGATGACGAGGCGACACAGTCTCATACACCACCCTGGACACTCGCCAGCCAGGAGTAGTTTAGCCGCAATAGGGATGTAACCTCAAGAAGAATAGGTAAATCGTAGTTTCTTCTGGTACGGTTACGTAACATCGGAGATGAAGTCTCCAGGTCGCGGCAAGCGACTACGTCATCATCGCCGAGAAGTCTGTCATCAATTCCACATTCTCCACCGGAAGTAGAGAAGATGATGGAATGCGATTTTAACAGAAACGGTTCCAATGAAACCAATCCGTGTCAAGCTGAGCCAGATAACAAGTTCTGGTGTAACTGCCCATAGTAATCACAATCCCATGATGAGCTGTGTGCGGAAGAAGACGAGTCGAAACAGGTCTCCATAAGAGGATTTCTTTAGTGAACACGTTCACTACCTCTAAAGACACAGTCGAAGTGGAATAACCAGAGGATCGATCAGGATCCCATAGGGAAGAAACTGCAGAAGATCACGTATTCTAGGAAAGTACGATCTCTCTTTGTTTCGTTAAGATGACCAAACTCGGCAAGCATTGTCAGAATTTTTTGGGATTAGATGTGACGTACAAATAGTTGAACGAAACAAACCCAAAATGTTTGGTTCACACGAATTTGATCCAAATTCTGACAAAAAGTCATACCCGGAGATGATGCTCCATTCATGACGTAGCAGCAACACCCAATCGTCACGGTCTACATAAGTCATATGGATCAACGAGGTACCAGATACTGATGGACGGTAAAGGAATGCGCATGCGCAAACCCTCGTTAAGACCCAAAGACAATTGTAGAGGGCCCGGGTGAGGCTGTGACACTGCAGAATGAGTTACAATTCGGAGTGAAAACCGGAATTGACGTCATACTGCCCAGCTGCAAAGTCATATGACCAGGTACTAAACGTTGATAGTTGATAGAAGTTGTAGACAGGAAGGAATGCGCTATGAAGATACGCAGAACTTCGGGCAGCTAGATATGGGAATAAATCACCTGCTTTCTGGAATTTTTACTGTAGAGCGAGATACAGCGGTGAAAATTCGCCAAATCGGAAACGGTTGAAGCAATGGAGTGGCCAAATATCCGAATCCATAAAACAACAACCGTTCCGTTGACATCAAAGCAGGCATTTGCACGGTCGAAACCAATACGTAGAACGCCGTAGTTGATGAACATATGTCTTCACAACTTACGATAGTAAGTTAAGTGTGAAAACAGGATACTCTCAATAGTTGCGTAATCGTCACCAGTAAGTTGTTATAAGAAGCAGCAAAATGGTGACATAATCTGTACTTCCTCTCCGAAGTGACAGACGCCGATGAGAGATTGCCGGCGTTTGCACGATCGAAACCAATACGTAGAATGCCGTAGCCCCTTGAAAGAAGGAATGCGCTATAAAACATAGGCAGAACTTCAGGCAGCTAGAAACGGGAATAAATCACCTGCTTTCTCAAAACTGTAGCGAGACACAGCGGTGAAAATTTGCCAAATCGGAAACGGTTGAAGCAATGGAGTGGTCAAATATCCGAATCCATAAAAGAACAACAGTTCCGTTGTCACCAAAGTAGGCGTTTGCATGGTCGAAACCAATACGTAAAACGCCGTAAATGATGATCAGATGTCTTCACAACTTACGATAGTAAGTTAAGAGTGAAGACAGGAAACTCTCAATAACTGCGTATTCGTCACCAGTGTGTTGTTATAGGAAGCAGCCATATGGTGACATAATCTGTACTTCCACTCCGGAAGTGACAGAAGCCGTTGAGAGATTGCCGGCCTAACTGCGTACTTAGCCCGAAGGTGCAGATGAGCAGCATTCACTACCTGTGCAGGATAGGACTAAATACGATACCGTATGCCTCACAGGTTAGAGATGGAAGTGAAGATCTGCATCACCGGAAGTCGAATGTGATGCGAGACCTGATGGCTGATAACATTGGACGTTGCCGGATGTAGCCGAGCAACCGAAACAATAGGATACGACGAGGCCCTGTAGTGTCCCCCCCCCCCCCTTTCTTCCGTAACGGACAGGTACGGGGGGATACAAGGGCATGTAATTCTTTATCGTAGAATAAACAGCCCGATGGAACAGGTATTTATTCTTTATCATAGAATAAATAGCTCAGTGATACATCGTATGTCTGTATAATCAGAAGCTGAAGCCACGTAAGTTGAAACATGCGCCGTATATTAACAGCAGATGCAGATGTGCAACCTTTACTTCACGTCTCGGAATCGAGGATGGAGAACGGAAGTAAACACCCGATGTACCGGAAGTCGAATGTGACACAACAGAAGAATGTAACAGGAGAAGTCACACGATGAGGTACACAATATAGTCGGACTACAGAAGCCACAGAAGGATATGATGTAGGCCTGTATACCGCATGACGAACAGGAAATGGAGAGTACGTCGGAGCAGTGTAGGAATCAGCCGGTCTGCTACACATCGATGACGTAACCAGAACACTATACATCGATGACGTAACTGGAGAACTATACATCGATGGTTGAACTGGAACACTATACAACGATTACGTAACAGAACATCCCAAGTTGCAGCAAGCCTGTAGAAGGATGTAGTTGCCGAAGTCGGAACATGCGCAAGAACAGAAGCGGAAGTTCCGATGTAAGACAATGATACCGGAAGGTATGATGTAAGAGGTTGCATGTAGATATCCGAGAAACTCGGAATAGACGTAGGCCGGAAGTCATAACTGGACCCAGGCATACGTGGTTGTAGTACCGGTTGAGAAAGCTGCGGGGGTGCCGACAATGGTAGTTGCGGTGGAGCCCTATATAATCTCGGCACATTCAATCATGAATGGCCAGATTCAGCAAAACCGGATACTGGTGTAATAGTCACCGATGACTTGCACAGGAAGTGGTGATATTACAAATGCAGCAGACATCTCCGTAGTTTGTGTAGACGGCGATGAGCTGGGCCGAATTGTTGATAAATTCTCTGGAAGTGATGGGTCCTTGACAGGGGGGTAGTCACAATCTCCAAATTTATTATCGAAGTTCCAGTTTGCTGAGGGAATAGTAGACACAGCAAACCGGAAACAGAAGTTATTACAACCAAATCAAGGTGGAGTTCGATGCAGCCGCCGGGTACGCTAATCTGAAACTGGAAGTAGGGAACAACATAGGCGATCGAGGTCATCTCGTGTACAATCTTACCTGGATGACGAACGCCGTCTTGTACCCGTAAACAAACTTCACATAATCAGAAATAGTTGGAGGCGGAATATTTATTACAACAATAAAGTGAAAGGGGGCGTCACATAAACATCAAATTACGTTTAAAAGACATAAAAAAAGAAGGATCTCCCTTACTCTAAAGACGAGACGGAGAACAATACAATTTCTTGGCCCCGCCAGACGGGAGACGACAGAAATACACTAGCACATGAACCGACAAGATATTTCCCTTTGTCAGAAATACGTTGATGGGACAAAGCTCACTCTGCACTCTTACAAACTGGTCAAACCAGTTTCTCCCGACACAACGGACTAGCAAAAGCGGGTCCGTAGGCCGTCTTCATAGACCACATATAACGCAGACAATAGAAGCCATTTTATTTGATTCAGAGATGATTTGAATACTTCCCGACGGCTGAGATTTCCAGGCCCGGTAGGTATAATCACAGAATCACAGTAAAATCCAAGGTATTAATCCCAGGTAGAATCCGAGGTAATATCCAAGATAAATTCCGAGGTAATGCGTGGTAGACTCAAAAGTAGATCCAAGATTTTTCAGACGAATTTGAGAACAGATGTTTCCACTACGACTTGTAGAGGAAAGAAGGAAGTGACGTGGTCAGACAGATTGGATTCTGGGTACTCGCGCATGGGCACTGGGGAGCACAGGGACTATTTTGTTTCTGTGGTAATGTATTACAATAGGGTAAGAACACGATAGCAATAAGGTATGTGAAGGTAAGTTTTACAGCGCAAGAAATACCGTAATTGTGAATCCGGAACAACAACAACACATTGGACTTTATCAATAAACCAATTTCCACATGATCAAACATAATCATATCGAGAGAAATTGCTTATTGTCAGATGATTTAAGCAGTATGCATTTCAAAAGTGAAACAATATTTAGTTTGAAATCTTTAACATCGCTTTTCAAATTATCGTTTTTCAAGTCTGTAGCTGATCCTAATTTTACATACAACCTGCACAATGCATGCGTCTAAAGTGCATTTCTGTGCGTCAAGAAAGGGACGTTGGAGTAGCATGAACGAATCAAAGATATGGCAGAGAAGATACGCTCTGAAAATATATTTCTAATGAAATTACTTCGAGGTATGCAGTTCTATTTGATAGATCCACACATCTGGCAGGTATTCATCCAGATTTACAGATAATAAGAGCTTAAAAATCTGCGGACCTTCAGATCGGTGAAGCAGTCAAATCATTTATTTATTTTGCCGAAAATGTCAATAAAGAGGGTTGGGCGGGAGGTAAATGATCGGTGCGGCAGTCCATGAGAAACATTTCACTATTTTTTTTTTGCCTTATTATTTAGAATTACTTGATCAACAATCAGTATCAAATCTTTATGACTGAAGTGACTAGTTCTCAGTTGTCCTAAACCAGTCAAGTGACTCCAAGCAGACCAACTTACCCTTTGTGGCAAATCTGAAATAGATGTATTTGGCCTTCTGGAATGGTTGACCTAATCTCCACTGACCAGGGGGGAATATTACCCGCGAGAGGTTCACCTCTTTGTACGGTTCAAACAATGCCTCATCAGAGGAGTCGGGCTCTGATTTATCATCTTCACTGTTATCAGAAATCTGCAATATAAGTCAAAACAAGATAATTCGGTTGGTTGTATGAATTGTTCAGAAAAGCTGGAGTATTAAATAGTCAGATATGACCTTAAAGGGACATGGTGGATGGGAAGAGGGGGGGGGGATGGGTTGATTATATTGCAGACTAAATGCCGTTCAACATTCTTGAGTGGCATTTAGAAGCAGAAACATGCATACAGAAATAACACATTAATAGGGTTTAAAACTTTATTATGCTTAAAAACAGTTTAAGAATCATACATTAAACCAGAATAATGTCTTATTTTGTTCCCTTTTCACCATCCGTGATAGTGCATGGAAAACTACTTCGGAATGAGCTCTGAGAACGTAGCCTATACCAGAAATCTTCGGTAATATTGCACAATCAGAGATAGACAAGTTTGTAAAATGAACTTGAATGTCTCTATCCTGGGTAACTCATATGTGGTGAATATGAAGGGTGTTAATTAGGTAATTACCTCCCCTTCCTCCATATCTGTTGTTTCTTTCTTTTGAGATTCAGTTTCCTGAGCATTGTCTGTTGATTCTTTGGGTGCTGTATTGTTTTCTGAAGTATCCATTGACTGACTACCTGTCAGCGTTGTCTCCTCTTCTTCCTTGGACTTTGATCCCGAGTCTCCAAAACCTTCCGTCAAATCCAATTCATCATCATCATCTTCCTCTTCTGCTGTCTCAGCTTTGGAATCTCTCTTTGTTTTCAGTTTCCCCGAGTTCTTTTCTGCAAAATGATTAAACAAAAGTTTAAAGGTGAACTGAAAAGCTTTCCAATGTTCTGCTAAAATATCATAAAACAAGAACTTCTATAGTTGTTACAAATATGTGTGGTAATAGTTCTGTGGGTTATTGTTTTATTTTGGGTATATGAGAAGTCAAAACTTATACCACCAAACAAGAGCCAGAACTTTTAAAAACGTCATCGCTTGCCTCCCATTGTTTTTGGAACGTCATGATGTTATAGTGGTCCTCGCTCATTCATCCGACGTAGCATGACGTCACATTTAAATAAAACTTGAATGAAGGAGACCGCTATAACGTCATAACGTTCTACAAACCAAGAGAGACAAGCGATGCAAGTTTTCAAGACGGATTTATAACAGGATAACTTAAATATTGTTATTAGTACAATTTTGCTAAAGATATTTGACCCAAAAACGTATAAAAGTTATGTCACATAAGACAAGATGTATATAAGCAACATTTTAGATAAAATTAAAAGCTTTGCAGTTCACCTTTAAAAAACAATAAATCTTAGATGACCTAATTTTATATACTGACCTCCTTCCTGCTCCCCCCACTCATTCAGATACCCACTATTCCCACTACAAACACATCCATACTCTGAGGTTGCTATGATAACAGACCTGAATCTTCTGTTTCCATACTCTCCTCTTTCTCTACACTTTTCTTCCGTTTTTCTCGCTTCTGTCTGCTCAGGTATTTGTGTATGGCGGTTTGACTTCTACTCAACTTGAGCATCGCCCGGGCGGCCGTAACACGATCCATCCACACCACGTTACCTGACGGACAAAGTAGACAATGGTTATTATCAGGACAAAGTGAGAAATGGTACATGTTGTTGGTGAGTGGGTGGGTTAGAAAACAGCCATGATTTAGTAGCGGTACGACTCTGCTTTCCACCCACCAGTAAACTGAGTTAATCCACATATTTATAAATTATGAAGCATTTTTGTGGAAGTACTGATGACAGGAGCAGTTCAAAGATGGTGACAGTCATTCTAAGGGGAGTGATAAACCTAACTACCCCCCAGTTAAATTTTTGATCACTCTACTAGAAAATAAAATTAACGAGTAATACAGACAAGACTGGATCACACTGACAATGCAGCGATCACTCTCGCGATAAAAAATCTAGGAGAGTGATCAACAGCTCCCGCAAATTTGACAGATATGAGACACTGCAACAATGTGTTACCAAGCACAGAATTCATCTGAAACAACAGTAGTCAAGATAAAGTCTTACAGGAAGTATCATCTATCCACTCGATGGAACCGGGACCAAACTCGAGGAAGTATTTGAAGACGTCCTGCGTGTTCATGTTATCTAGACCTCTGATGTGGATAGCCTCTGGTCTCAATCCCCTCTCATCATACTTGTCATCTTTGACACCCAGGCTACAGTAAACATAAACCACAATCTTAGGAATGTAGTCCTCAACCTGATACTTGAGCTTTAAACAAACAAACGTGTAACACAGGACATTGTCCAGCTTTGAAGCACTTGATTGGTCAATTCAAATTTTCAAATAGAAATCCAGCATTTTCATTGGGTTGTGGAGATAATTGTAAGTTCATCCATCCAATCATATAGTTCTGTAAAGGTTCATTGCATGTTGGCTCTAATTAATTTTGATATTATCAATATATTCAAACAAACAATCACCATGTACATGTACAGGATATTCCATAAGAGTTCTGGTTAAGAGAATATGGTTCACAGAGAAAATGCTCTAAATTAAAATTAAATCACTGAGAACCACAAATGAGCAAAACAGCTGAGCAGAGATGTCACGGACTATTACATTTGACACCCGTGACCCCACAGGTAGGGTCGTATACATTTTTAAACTCGGCAACTCCACGGACATCCTAGTAAGTTAGTTGCCTCTTACAACAAGCTACCCGAGAAGTTGAGGCCCTTAAATAATACCATGACCTGGCATGCCAGGTCAATCCCTTGGTGCCCCATGAGCTACTTTCATAATGTTACCTTTTATAGAGCTCTTCAGAATTTAATGATGAATCACTTGACTTGACTTTAATGCCAAAACGCTTCGCCCTTTCTTCCTTCTTTTCTTTCAATTGCTGAAATGTGAAATTCATCCAGCATTTTTAGATATTTATTTGTGAGGAACATGTACAAAAGGTGCTGCAATGTGTTTTAAATATACTCAAGCAGGGCTTGCTTTCCACAGAAATCCGAGAATCCGATTCCCGTCAGTACTGAACTCCTGCAAAATACTTCACAGAAAACCAACAGATTCCCGTCAAATTTAGCAATCTGTATAGAAATGATAACTTTTATTTTCCGTGGATTGCCAAAGAGTAATATTGCAAGTCTGTTTGGATTCCCTAAATTTGGACGAAAAAAACAAGGCCTGCTCAAGGGCTTTGAAGATTTCCTCATACTTGTACCACATACAATACTTGTACCTTATGCATCACATTCAATGTGACCTTATGTGACCTCACCTTAGGTGACTGTGATGATTGTCATGGTTGATCGGAGATTCACAGGACCAAATTGTGTCACATTATACTGTGATACATTATACTGTGATACTGGTCGGGTGACCATTGGAGTTGAGTGAGAAGGATTTAACATCGTTATCAACAATTTTTCGGTCATATCGTGATGGTGGCTGACATGTGACAGGACACTAGAGTGCACGCAGTACCTATTATCCCGGACACGGATGAGCCCAGCCTGTACAGCACCCGGTCACCCATCGAAGTGAGCCATTGGAGTTGATAGTGTAAGAGTCAGGTGGCCATGTGAGTAGGTAGTGGGTCAGGTAAATAAGGGTCAGAGTAGATGGTGGGTTTAGGTGACCTATGTGAGTTGATAGTGGCACCAGGTACCATGGGAGCTGACAACAGGGTCAAGTGAGAGTTGATAGTGGGACCAGGTACCATGGGAGTTGATAGCAGGGTCAGGTAACAGTTGATAATGGAGTCCAGTTGCCATGAGCATTGCTAGTTGCACAAAGAGGTCATCAGAATTGAATCAGAGTTGATATGGTCAGGTTGCCTTGATAGTCGATAGTGAGATCAAGGATCAGGTGGTCATGAGAGTTGTTTTACTGGGCAAGGTCGTCATCAGAGTTGACAATGGTATCAGGTTGTCATGAGCATGATGAAAGTTAATAGTTGGACCAGGTGATCACAAGAGATGCTGGAGGGGTCAGGTGACCATAAAGTTGACAGTGGGACCAGGTTGCCATGAGGCTGATGGTGGGATCAAGTTATCATGCAAAGTTGATAGTGTTTGTCAGGACATGTGAGTTGATAGTGGGTTCAGGTGACCACAGCACCAGGTGGCTACGAGAGCTGATAATTGGGTCAGGAAGCGACTTGATCAAGGGGTCCGGTGTCAAGGGGAGTTCATGGTTGTATCAAATGACTATGGGAGGTGGGTTGGTAGTGGGTTTAGGCAATCATGTGAGATGGGAGTTGATACATGTAGGTGACTATACCCAGTCATGACATATCCTGGTACTGTCAGTGACTGTATATGTATAACAGTATTTCGTTATTTTGGGATTACACTATCTTAGCGTAGTGGGATTCGAACCAGCGACCCCCAGGGTAAGGCACCTAATCGCCAGCACTATAAGTCGGCGATTTAAACCACTCGGCCAACGGGCCTCCCACAAAATAGGAGGTAGCAGACCGGTTGTCTTGAAAGCGAACATACAGTACCCCACTGATGTATATATGTATGACATGTAGGATTGATGCTGTACCATAATTTGTATCATAGTTTCAGTATTTAGCAGGGTGATCTGGCTAACTACAGGTCCGCTTCATATTATGGTCATTTGAGATTTTTAAGCTCTTCTAACAAACATTTTTAACTGAAACTCCGTGAGACATATCCAGAAGAGCCAGAGTGCCTTTCAATCATGTCCCCGACATGCCCGATGAAAAAGACATTTTTGGGAGTGACCAGAAGTGAGTGGCATTGGTGTTGATCTGCACCTCAAAGGTATCAATGGGTAATGATGAATACATGCATTTGTATTGTAGAGGAAGAGAGTGATGGGTTTCAGGAGCATGATCATAAAAAAACATGGAGAATTGATGTGATGAAGTAAAGGTAGTATAGACAAATTTCTCTCATTCCTAGTGGCTTGAATCTCAATTGCCTGCAGAAATAAGGAAATAAAACGGTCATAAGAGCAGCCATAATTTACCAAACCCACCTGTGCAAAGTTATTTAGGGAGTTTACATCACCAACAAAATACATAGGGAGCAAGACCGGGATGATCAATTTTGGATTGTTTGCCAAAGTGTAATACAAACCTGTTTTGTCATATCCAGACCAGTAATAAACTCCCCAGCTCTATTCTCATACTTCCTAGATGGGACCTGTGGGGAAAAAAAAAGAAAACTAAAGAAAACATCGTAAAAGCGAACATACTTATTGAGAATGCGTGAGTGTTGAATTTTGCCACAACCTGGCAGGACTACAATTTGGCCCAACTAAGTGGCTCTTCAACTCAGGAAAATTAATGCAGGAGGCTTTGTACCCATTACCCTAAAACCAGACCTCTCCACTTATAATTCTGCCAAAGAGATTTGAGTATATATCCCCCAGACGAAACGAGCCCCTGAAAAATGAGAAATTCTAGGATTCATTTCATACAATTTTTTACTTTTTCATATAATCTAACAGCTATAAAGATTTCACCCTTCACGGAGTGTATAAATGAATACTTTCTAACCAAATCCAGGAGACTTTTGAAATTAAGGACTACTTTTTCAGCAAACGGGAGCAATTTTGAATTTTGTTGATTATTCTAGAAATAATTTTGCGAAAAGGCCCAGATGCGTGAGATTTTGATATATAGCCGCGTGAGAGCACGAGACAGATGTTAATGCACGAGTCCCACGCCGAAGGCATTAGACTTGAAAGGTCTTTATAACATGTATAATAATGTGGTTGAACCTTGAAGTCATTCCAAATTTCATAGCAAAACGTTCTGGCAAATATGCCATTTATGATCATACACTGTAACTCTCAAATTTGATACCAGTTTCTTTCAGATAAATTGACAAATAAAGCCACAAAAGTCAATAAAATTGTATAAAAATCCAGATCTCTGTGGAGATATTTTATAAAAAGTCACTTTGGTCAAAAATGTTAAAATTCAGTTCAGAAAGAAAAGAGTGATTCATTGATCAAGTTGATTGAGCTTCACTATATTTATTTTATCCTCTAGTTTCACAAGGTGAGTCTTGTTGAATGGGGGGGGGGGGGTGAAATGTCAGCCCTTTCAAACTTGGCCATGGGATGTCTTCCAATGGTGAAGAAAACTAAAGAGATATAACCAGAAATATCATAATTGTTAGTAATTTCATCATAGCCTTCAACAGAAGTTAAATGTTGGTCAAAATATAAAACGTGAAATGCATTACTTAAACTTCCGTAACCTTCTTTCAGTTTCATTTAGGGTGTTCCATTTCAGATTTGGATTTCGATATTTGCTCAACCGACTCTCTCCACAATGGAGGTCAACAGTCTGCAGTAATCAATATCGCGAAAAAAAACCCCAGATCACAGAGAGGTTTGCTGAAATGACCGGAGGATTTTTTTCTTTTCTACATGCATAAAATGAACAATCGCTGAAAGTGAAGGTTAGCAGAAATAGACAAAAATGCGCACTTTCCTTTTTAAAAGCATTGCAAATGTCGAGAAAAATAGGTCAGTGGGCCCATAATCCAAGGGATAAAATTGGAATGGCCTAATTGTCTTTTCAATACTTTGTAAATATTTTATTACTAATAAAACACCTCATCAATCAACCAACTGCATGTGCAATAACGTTACCAAAATGTCGTAGATAATCGTGGTCAAAGCATGTTAAACTAGGTACCCCTAAAATTTTAGCATAATTTGGCCTGAAAAAAATAAAGGTGGCGAAATGTCACTGTCAAATGCTGAAATGTCTTGACACCATTGGGAAGAAATCACCAAAAATACTGACATGAGTTAGGAAAGTTTGTTTAGGCAGCCATGGTGGTCCTTTAAAGGTGAAATGCAAAGGTATTCTCCTTTTTACATTTTATATAGGTTGAATAATGATAGAAATACCAGTCTATCTACTTCACTTGGTGAAATTTAAATTATCTTGTCTGTTAGAATCTTTTTAAAAGTTGGTACTCCTAGCACAGCTGAATTCAGATTTGCAAAACGTCATCGGTTTATCTTTCCTTGGTTGTGACGTCACGTCAGACCAGCCACCCGGAGACCGATCATTACAAGTATTGACGCTCGGCCAGGTGGTTTGATGTGACGTCACAAAACAGCGTCAAACAAAGGCAGATAAGCGATGTGGATTTCATTCTCAAATTGGCCGGGCTTGAGATACCAACTTTGAAGCACTTTTCAAAAGCTATCAGGAGACAAAATACTTCGAATAAAACCAAACGAAATACAATACATAGGCCCACGAAGAATATAAAAAGGAATATTTGAAAACCTTTGCATTTCACCTTTAAGATTGTAGGACAAAACTCCCACAGGCGAAACACCCAGGGGACAAAAGCCCCATCACATATTATTTTCTATGCTACTTCAGCAAGAAAACGAATAAAACATGGTAAATGATAATATCTCAAGACAATGTTATTTCATATTTTATGATCTTTTATTACTTCTTTAGCCTGTTCTTAGATACATGATCAACAATTTAAACAAAAAAGTAAATAAAATCTCAAATGACATGCACTTCTCCAGGTACAGTTTTTCATCTACTATCACTGAGACATGTAGCACATTTAAAAGCAGATCAAAGTTCGTAGAGTGAGATTTACAATTTACACTAAAAATAAGCAAGCATGCAACAGAAATACTTTATGTCATCATCTTGCTTGTGTTGGTTGGTATTGTTTATTAATAATTGTTCAGGTGTATGCCTACACCAATCAATACTGTCCGCTTTAAAGTGGCAGAAGATGCTTCAGTAAAATATGATTGATCGATCGAACACCGCCCGCCGTCTACTTTCTCAAGCACATGAGAACATCATTTTGGGAATATAGCACCATGTCATTTTTTCTTGTAGCACAAGTGAAAGATACCCATCGAGTTAAGAGTGGATTTACAGATAAACAACAACAACAATATAGCTACAATACAAAAGGAAAATGACAAGAACAATCCCATGATCATAGAGAACAGATTTTTATAAATTCAGAAATTCTATCAGAAATTCGATCTGAAATGGCTATTTTCATTTTAACAGTGGGTGTTTTGTTCGATTTTCCAATTTTCGGGGTTTCATCCATGAAAACTTGTCCAGGAGGGTTTTGTCCCCTGGGGGTTTTGTCCGGAAACCGTCCTTTTAAAGCCCGGCGCACACGAGAGCTATCAGCTGAGCTATCGGCCTCAATTGCCTGTCAGCTCAGGGGCTAGCTCTCCTGTGATTTCAGCGCACACGATGAACAAAAGTTTAACGAAATTGATTTCAGTTCCCGCATAACGTCTTCCTCAAGACCATTTTGAAGAGTCGTGCGTATGAATCGCGTGAAAATAACATGCGATTCATTGGTCGGTCCAATAAAACTGCTGAGCTGTTGGCTTGTGTTCGCCGCACACGCTGAGGATTTGGCCTCACGAGGCGAAATTATCAAACAAGTTTGATTTTTTTCCCGGCCTCGCAAGGCCAAAAACTCACCAAAAACTGCCCGCACACGAGAGCTAGCCCCTGAGCTGACAGGCAATTGAGGCCGTCAGCTCAGCTGATAGCTCTCGTGTGGGTCGTCCTATTGTCAGGCCTGTGTCAAGCCTGTGGCAGGCCGATTGGCAGGCCGTGTCAGGCCGGCTTATATATACGGATTACTTGCTTTATATACGAAATTAAAATTATTTGTGGATCTTACTATAACATTTATACATTTCTGCTTTTATCTGGTATATTTTTAGGCATGTATCGGCAATTACAAGTCCCGGAATCATCGATTTAGTCTTCTACGCTCGAAATCTTGGTTCGTCCAATATAGCGGCCGACCAGCCCAAGAGGGGTATATGTAAAACCAGACTTCCAGATACGGAGCGGGATTTCATTTTATTATTCAACAAAGTGAAAGCCTTTCGCAAAGATAATCTAGTGAACTCTGTAAATTGTATTGAATTGTTTTATTTCAATAATAATAATAATTTAGCATTTTATGTCATTGGTTGTTACTATTTTATTATGCCGGATGATTGGCAGGCCATGGCAGGGCGGCTTATTCAATGCGGTTTCTTACGTGTTTTTATTATTATTATTATTATTATGTATGTGTTTGTCATTTATTGCTACTTTTTTCCTCTTGGATAATAAAACTGTTCTGAACTCTGTAAATTATATTGAATTGGTTTATCTCAATAATAATAGTCAATAATCCAATTACTATCATTTTTTGCATTTGTTGTCACATTTTTATGAGACCAGATGATTGACAGGCCGTGGCAGGCCGGTTTATTCAATGAGGTTTCTTACGTGTTTATTTTTATTATTATGTATGCGTTTGTCATTTATTGCTACTTCTTTCCTATTGGATAATAAAACTGTTCTGAACTCTGTAAATTATATTGAATTGGTTTATCTCAATAATAATAGTCAATAATCCAATTACTATCATTTTTGGCAACATTTTTATGAGACCGGATGATTGACAGGCCGTGGCAGGCCGGTTTATTCAATGTGGTTTCTTACGTGTTTTTTTTTTTATTACGTATGTGTTTGTCAATCATTGTTACTTATTGCTATTTGATAATAAAACAATTTATTTCATAATATGTAAGTGTACTCAATGGCCATGATCAAGTTGTGTATATGTAAACAATCGGTACAAGCCATTGGGGGTACATTTTTTCAATGGGACAGTAAGCGTGTTCTTTATCACACCGCTTGCCTTTTGACACATTTTCTCTATCAATCTTTGATATTTTTCGGAATCGTAGAATCATACCTGTGGAGAAGCTCAAACGTAATGTTTCTACTTCAAGGGAAGCGATTTGTTGTCAAGACAATAGATAATCGATACCTGTGGAGAAGCCCCGCTCAAACGAAAAATGGTCACGAAAAGTAAAGTTTCCACTTCAAGGGAAGCGAATTTTTGTTAAGACAATAAAAGCGAGCGAGTTCTGTTTTATATAGATTTCAGCAATATACTTAAGCTTAATAACGACGTTTGGCAAAATGGTTATTGAAAGGAAAATAATGTTTGATATTTGTGTTTATTTCAGTGCCATAGTTGTGACCTCTAGTATCCTACCAAGAGGCCAGAACTATTTCCGAGGAAGCGAACTCCGTGACTCCGTCCTCGCGTCGTTTAACGAGAAGGCCAGAATCATCAACGCGACTCTGTCTGATATTGCTAAGACACTGATTACAGAGTTCACTAGATTATCTTTGCGAAAGGCTTTCACTTTGTTGAATAATAAAATGAAATCCCGCTCCGTATCTGGAAGTCTGGTTTTACATATACCCCTCTTGGGCTGGTCGGCCGCCATATTGGACGAACCAAGATTTCGAGCGTAGAAGAGTAAATCGATGATTCCGGGACTTGTAATTGCCGATACATGCCTAAAAATATACCAGATAAAAGCAGAAATGTATAAATGTTATAGTAAGATCCACAAATAATTTTAATTTCGTATATAAAGCAAGTAATCCGTATATATAAGCCGGCCTGACACGGCCTGACACGGCCTGCCAATCGGCCTGCCACAGGCTTGACACAGGCCTGACAATAGGACGACCCCTCTCGTGTGCGCTGGGCTTTAGCAGGGGGCTTGATCAGGATATGGGTTGACTGTAAATTATGGGAGCATGTCGTTTGTGTAACTACCTCAAACTTCGTCTGAGGTTTATCTGCAGCTGTTTTTGTTGCTGTTGTTGTTGTTGTTGATGCTGTCGTTGTTGTTGTTGCTGATGCTGCAGCAGAAGTGGGCTTTCTAATTTTGCCAATCCGGACGTTGAACTCAACACACTCGTCTTCTGTGTCTTTCTCACTATACTTCTCATCATCCTCAGATTCACTGCTATCTGTAAGAGCAATACTTGTCTCGTCGTCGCTGTCTTTTTCAGTGTTATCAATACAAATTTTCAGGTTTGGTTTGTCTTTCGAGCCGGAGTCCGCCATCTTCCAGAATGTTTCGCACAAAAATATTTCCGCGCTGCTGATTGGCCAAAATTGATTTCCGGTTAGCGCAAAAATATTTAAGACATTCTATTGGTCAAAATTCTTGTTTACAGTCATTGGGCACATGCCGAATGTTGTTTTGTCAGTGAGCATGCCATGATGACACTGACGATCAAATGGCTTTGTCTTCACATTAGCTATGTTGCTGCTGAGATTAGGAACAACAAACTGATACAGCTAACATAATTTACATGTACCTCAATTGTTGGGCACTCAAGTGTTTGTTTATTGTGAAATGTTTTATATTCAGATCAAGGCGGGCCGGTACAGTACGGACATTTTTGCAGCTAAGCCTGCCCTGATAATAATTTCTGTTACAGTCCACTCGGGCAGCACACTCTACCGTGGCAGCATATCTCTCAAGAATGACTGAATTCCCCTAAATTTCAGCCATGGGTACTGATTTATTCGGACTGTTATCATCGTGTGTACAGTTATACTATTTGGAACTGATAGCAGTTACATTCTCTGTCATAACATTATCTGGGTTCTACGTCTTTTGGAAGACGCCGAGAGTGAACTATCCACAGGGTCCTAGAGGCTGGCCCTTCATCGGCAATATGCAGATCATGTCGCATAAACCTCACTTGAGGCTCTCGAATATGAAGGAGAAGTTTGGTGATATCTTCAGCTTGAAACTCTATTCTCAGGAAGTTGTCGTTGTGTGCTCATTGGAAGGCCTTCAGGAGGGGTTGGGAGATCATGCAGAAATGTTTGCTGATCGGCCAGACATTATGGTCTACAATGATTTGTATAATGGGGATCGACAGAATGGTGTGTTAATCATGTAATATTCAGTACTAGTACTAATTTTAATTTTTCTTCATCGGTTTGGGCAATTCAAATATTGCAGCTTTGCCATGTTTATATATGGGCATTGTAGGTAAGATTCTGAGAAATGTTTATTGAGATTTATGGGTGAAATATTGTATCCACTTTAATTTTGAAATGTAATTTTCATTCTTAAAATGTGGCATATATATGTATAAATGTGGCAAGTGTATTGAATATCTGACTAGATGCATGGACCATTATCATAAAAATATATATATATATACATAATTTCTGTATGTATACCAAGAGAGAAATAGGCCTACTTATATTTTATCCTTTCAGGAATAAGCACGGGTGATTACACGGAAAAAACCTACATCAAGCGAGGTTTCATCCAAGCGTGCCTCGATGGACATTATGCTGATGAAAAGGACATAGAAGAGAAGATTTGTACTCATGCAGCAGATGTTGTCTTGTCAATCCTGGCTACAGACGAAAAACCATTCAACCCATCCGAAATATTCGCTATAAATTGTCTGAGGGTATCACTTTGGCTTGTGTATGGTAAACAGTTTGACCAAAATGATACAAATCTACATGAAATTTTGAACACATTCAAGAAGCGAGCAAATTTGAAAGGTTTATGGATAACCGATTCACCCATGGGACGATTTCTTGATGAGAAAAAGATAGATCATGTGCGCCATAGAACTGCACTACAAACAGCATTTCAGGGAAAATTACTGGATCGACATAAAGATACATATGATCCCGATATCGTTCGTGATATTGTTGATCAGCTCCTGATATTCATAGAAAACAATGAAGACCGTGGTCTTCTCACCACTCAAGACATGATGTACCTGTTACTGGATATCACCGGTTCAGGATTTCAAAACACAGCCATCACTCTGACGTGGCTCGTGGCCTACATGGCATCATACCCCGATATTCAGCAACGTGTCCATGAAGAAATAGACGCGGTTATAGGAACATGTAAAATGCCTGAATTGGCAGACCAAGTTAACATGCCATACACTGTGGCTACTATTTTGGAAGTAGAGAGAATAGCTAGCGTCTGTCCATTTCTCATACCACACAGAGTTGCAGAACAATGTATTCTCCAAGGTATGCCTAAAACTTTCTGACATGTCAAAATCATAGAACTGGTACACCATGAAAAAAAAAACTAATTTCAAAAGATTTTGAGTTAATCAGTTACTATCATTTCGAAAGTTAAATTCATACATGCTGAGGATGTGCTAGCACTGCACAATTTCATCTTCAATTTTTTTTTAATTGATATTATTCCATTAAGGTACTGTTTCGCTAGTCTAACATAGTTTTGGTGAAGCATGTTAAGTAGTCTTAATAACTAACATGATTATTGTAATACATCATGTTCATTGTATGCACCATACAGGCTTTAATTTCATAGTGGATGGAGATAACCCAACTATTTGATTGTTTATTACAGGTTATGATATCCCAGAGAACACCTGGGTATTGTTCAATGTCTGGAGCCTTCACCATGATCCCAGGTATTGGAAAAATCCAATGAAGTTTGACCCGTCCAGGTAAATGATAGTTTTCCATTTTGTTGGAATAATTATTTCAGGAACTAAGTAAGTTTATTCATTGAGTGTGTAATCAGTTACCAATACATTTGACATGCTTGAGGACTTCTCTATCTGGACAAGATAGTAGGCCCCTGATGATGTGTATGTGACTACAATTACATATGATATCCTGAAATATAGACATGATAGAAGAGACAATAATCAAGTAGTTATAATGCTGGATGACAAACTATATGGAGTACCGATATTGCAAATGACTATACCATGTATAAAGACTGTTTCAAGTAAGTAAACAATGGTTCAACCTGACCTGGTTCTTTTGATACCGATTTGAAATTAAAGTCCCAATTAACTTTCCCTCATGTTACTGATGTCTATCATTGTTTCCTCTCTGCAGGTTTATAGTTAACAAGACCGTCACAGTACCAGACCAGTTTTTACCCTATGGTTTGGGACCCCGATGTTGTGTGGGTGAAAGTCTAGCTGAGGCAGAACTTTTCTTGTTTTTCACCAGTTTAATGCAGCAGTTTATCCTGAAGCCAGCAGAGAATACAGACATTTGTCTGGAAGGAGAGTTTGACTCAATATTACATCCCCAGGATTTTCAGATCGAGGCTGTTGACAGAAGAGACTTGGAACTGCAATCTGTAGATTAATATTGTTAAATTATAACATGGTGCGAGAAGAGTATAGCTGTATCATGCACACAATCAGATAGCAGTGATGGTGTCATGCATGTGGGTCAGTTTTAACACATAGTACAAGCTGGTTTGGGAAAGTTGCATCCAGTAATTTCTCTCTCATTGAGGTGTTATTTCATCTTATGGCTAGAGAGAGTAATCAGAATAGTGATAATATCCAGTCTTGAATTAAAGGAATTAATAGATGCTGATTCTTGAAGTTCGGTATCCAGTGAATTTCACAATTTGACTCCAGAATATCCCAATCTTTGCATCATACATTGGATAGAGGTCGAGGGACATACGGATTGTTGTTTTCGGCTGATCGTATATAAATATAGAGACTGTATGTGTGCCAACTTGATTTACATACTGAAAAGGGCATTTGTATGGAAAAAAGGTAAGTTTTCCAAAACAGTTACTGCGGTTCGCCTGAACCCTCTGAATCCCCTTGGTTATGGGTCGAGCAGCGTATTGCCATTCAGTATTATCTGGACAGTAATTTATTATTTTTTACGAGGATGTTCAGTCATTCATTCTTGGGCATTCAGAAGCATCTTCAGGCAGTAATAAGATATCTAGGTTGTAGTTAATCATGTTAATAGGCATAAGTTTGTCCTGACATTAGCTCATAGGACTTCAGAAGTATTTCCCGGCATTAGCTCATAGGACTTAGGAAGTATGTCCCTGCATTAGCTCATAGGCATTCAGAAGTATATTCCAGTATTAGCTCATGGGCCTACAGAAGTATGTCCCGGCATTATCTCATAGGCCTTCGGAAGTACGTCCCGGCATTAGCTCATAGGCCTTCGAAAGTATGTCCCGGTATTAGTTCATAGGTCTTCGGAAGTTTGTGTCGGCATTAGCTCATAGGCATTCAGAAATATATCTCGGGATAAGCTCGAAGGCATTCAGAGGTATGTCCCAGCATTAGCTCATAGGCATTGAGAAGTATGTACTGGCATTAGCTCATATGCATTAAAGAGGTAAAAGCGTCATTTAAAAAATATTCAGCAAATAACATATTTCGATAAAAGTTATTCAGTAGTTGAAAGCAACTATGGTGAACGTGTTTCTGTGACCTCATTTTTTAATATCACGGGCATTGAAATCACACTTCTGACATTCTCTGAAAAACGTAACAGCACCTGCACTTGGCTCCAGTGCCTGAGATGACGTCAGAAAACGCGCACTGGCATTCCGAGCGTGATGCTTTGCAACGTCATACTCGATCTTAGAACTTTTATCACACTGTGACGGCTTCTAATGTGACGTCATGGATACCTGATCACGTTATCCGACGTCATCTCAGTCATTTCCCATTTTCATGTTGTTCACTAGACCGAATTGAAGAATCTGACAATATTGATCCCTATATGAAATACGAGATTTCAATACTTGAAAATCTTTTGGCAAATGTTGCAAGTGATCATGCTGTTCAGTTTACCCGAACAACTAAAATCACGCTACTACCTCTTTAAGAATAGTGCTGGCGTTAGCTAATATATAGGCATTCAGAAGTCCCGGTGTAGATGTAAAATCCGAAAGAGATGTACTACAGGTGGTAATTAGATATTCCCAAGTATGTTCATAGGCATTGTATATCCATATAGTCATTTAGACAGGTTTGTTCAAATGTAAGTTCTAGGGGCATTCATTGGCCATGTCTATATAAATATCAGAAATATATCCACTGAAGGCATACATGTGCATGGTAAGTCAGTAAATGTTGAAAGATGCCACAAATAAACTTAAGAGTTGATACAAACTTTGGTCCACAAAGCCAATCTCTCTGTATTTAATATATTCAGTTTTGCAAATACTTGTATGTATACCTTGTATAGTCAAGAATCGAATAACCAACTTCCCATTTGTTCACCATCTTATATGACATCTCTCCAACTACCCAGTCATTGTAAATAATGTTGCTCACAAACTCATTTATTGCTAGTACCATTAGTTTCATGCACACAATTTGATACAGAATTTTGCTTTTATCTATATCCCCAAAACCTGTACATCTCAGCAAGCCACCATTGCGAGGCATGCAATATCACCTTGAATGCTTACTAGTATCTCATCCATGTCCTTTTTACCTCAATTTTGCCTATATTTCAAGCATTATAGTACCTTCTCTCTTCATCATTTATATGTACTAGGGAGATCGCGTGCCCTTTCTATACTACTCATCGCGCACTACTCATCGCGCATGCGCAGGACCCATTCTACTGTGGGGTGCAAGCCTGGCCCATGGAATCTTAGGTAGTGAAAACCCCAGGTCTCTCGCCCCACCCTATCCCGTGCCACACCTATGCGACCCGCTGTGCAGTGAGTAAAGCAGAGGAGTAGGATGAGGAGGACAAGCCACGGGTTATACTAGATAGATAGATATGTCGTCGCTATATGGCTGAAATGAATGTGACATTAAATTTTCTCTCTCTGCCTACATACATGTATTGGTTTATATAAAATACATTTTATGCAGTATAGTAGTTATTTGGTCTTTTAAACAGGTTTAACATGTTTAAGTAGGGCTTCAGTATTCATTTTCTGTGTTTTTATCACTGTCCATTATGTTGAAGTATGATCTTGTATATTTAATGGTTTATAAGTTTGTCAATCTCAGTAAAGTACAGCTTCTCTTATAGTTCTGTGTATCTAGTGTATATATGTTGTCATGTGGTTGTGATTGGAACTATACCTCCTGTACAGAACACGTTTACCACATTTTATCATGTCTGATTAATTATTTGTACATGTACACATCAGTTCAGAAGAATATAGGTCTGTTTATACAGATTAGGAGGATAAAATCCACATTTCAAGATCCAGAAAATCTTGTGTTTCGGGCTCCCACACGTCGACTTTTTCCAGACAATTTTCAGCAAAGTTATCTCCCTTCACCTTGATCTTCAAGCTACCCTTAACCTTGAATGTGTGTATCATAATGTGATGTTGAGTGTTGTTGAAACAGTTTTGTGTTAAGGATATGATATACTAGGATTTAGCATAGGCCACTTTCTTCAAGAAACCAGAAACAAGCCTTTCGGTCTGAATATAGAAAATATGAAACATATGATAAAATAAATTGTAATGTCATGAATGTGGAAAACCTTTTCTATATTTCAATAGCCTTTATCCTGGACAATCAACAGGGGCAGGGTAAAAATGATCAATAGCAGACACCACAAAATGACCAGATGCTGGTAAAATGTTTGATTGTGTCTGCCATCGTTGAAAGGCATTTCAAATTCCTAATAAAAATGCAGTGTTTAAAACTTCATATTCAGGTGGTCAGCTAGTTCAACAAGCTAAACATGCTAAAACTCTTTCTGTGTGACATACACAACATATCACACTATTAAACATACATAGGAAGGAATGTCAACTATCAGTAGGCAAGTATGATTACATCTAATCAATGTGGTTTATTTGTACATACAGGCATTTCAGAAATGCTAAATACATGTCAGAGGGGCCATTCAAGTTTTACGTATGCAAAGTTTGATTTTTTGAAACACCCTCCCCCTTCCATGCGCAAAATTTAACCCAGCAAAAAATCCTGATTTTTAGACCACCTCTCACTGCATACGTAATACTTGAATGCCCCCTAACATCGATTCAGTAGCCTATCATATTTGAAAGTCTGTGCAATGTATTCAGTTGCCTGTAATGGATCTATAGTTTATAGACTGTGAAAGAAAGGAAAGGTCAGCAATTTAATAAATATATTTGTTTATTACTATAATATTCCCAGTCCTACATGCATGTGTACAATTGTCACATGACATTCCATGAACTCGTATAAATAGTCCATTCACCCAGGACAATACATGTATATTAGAGAACCTCACAATTAACACATTGATAACTAGTCTATGGCAAATAAATAATCCTTATTCAGCATACCAGCAGTTGTTTACATCATTATTTCAGTACATCATGGTTCAAACACTCTGGAGGCACCATTTTTCAATACCTTCCAGGTCATTTTGACAATTACTGCATGTACTTATTCTAATAGTTTAATATCCCAAATATAACATCTAATCACCCCCACAGTTTGGGTTCATTCCTCGTGTATGAGTCACTAAACAGAGAAGAAGAATAGTATTCCTGGGTACAACAATGACTCTACAGTAAAAGGCCTGGAAAATATATCCTTACCATGCTTACCGGTACATGAAAGACCAACAAGATTTTGATAATCAAATTTTGATCAGTCACACTTAATAAATATAATCTCATCCCAGTCTGATTGAAATAAGACCAATCATGCCGCTCATGATAGGTCTCATGTTAATCAGACTGAATCTCACCCTGAATGTAGGAGAACTATTGATAGGGCCTGTTATTGTTTAGTCTCATCAACTTGCCTTTCTAATAAATTTGATCGACCCAATATTCTGTGGTGAGGAAATGCAAGTGTGCTCGCTGTACTCAAGTGATATATCAGCATTCTCACCTAAATCAATTTAGTATCAGACAATTTAGTGTTCATGAGTAATCTTCTGACTAACAACAGGGACGACATGAACAGGCTACATGTCTCCTCTCCTGTTTTTCTTTTGGTTAATAGTGAAATTGCTACAAGAGAAAATCTCCTGAGTGTTTGCAATGCCCCTCAGTTGACAAATTTTCTTTTGTTCAGTCCAGGTATTGAACTTTCTTCTTTATATTTTATGTTTACAAATCCATTTTGTATGTCCAGTTCTTGATGCCCCATTTACTTCAGGATAAACAACGTACATGATGTACAGACAATACTCTAGTAATTTGCCATAATAGTTAGATGTTTCTCCCATCCGTTTTCATTGCTGTCGTGAAAAAAAAAATCGGGAATGTCATACGGAAATTTCCAACATGAGGCTTCTCTGTAACATTAATGTTGTGATGTTACATATTATGACGTTGAAAAGTGACTTTTGGAACCGCGCATCTGTTTTAAAACGAGGTCAAAGTTGCAGTGCACAAAGAAGCAAGACTGATATATTATTGTACATCGGAATGACAGATTTAAGTGAAGTTTTTCCATAAAGAAATGAGCTGATAAAACTGATATGTTAAAAATATATGAGAACATTCTGTGATAAGAGAATTAATAGTAGCTTTAGAACTATAATAAATAATGGACCTGATTAATCATTGAACTACTTGGAGTTAATCATCTGAAATTCTGTATGCCATCATGGCCATAGATCTATTTCCTGTATGATAATTTATAGAATAGGCATTCTCCTGAATGATTTGTGAATGACCTTTGTGCCAGCAGAGGAGACTAGGCTAGAATTGAAAGCGTCACAGCAGTCATTATTTTTATATTTCAATTCATGAAAGTCAGACGAGGGTGACTTTTGTTCCATTCCTGCAGAAACTAAGGGGTCACGTCCAATTAATCGAGGCACTTTCTCGATGCCTTCGAGATGGATCGAGAAATTTCTCGGCTGAAACCGGGAGGGCAGAATCGGGATCCCTGACGACATCTCCCGGTTCCATCTCGATCGAAACGTCCCGGTTTTCGAGATGGTTACGAAATTGATCGGTAATGTCAAAGGGGGTCCCGGTTTCAATATGTCGGTGTTTTGTTGCTGTTAATTTAGCCTATCTTAAATTCTCAGGTGATTAGAGTGTGGCGCTGGTAACATATTTTGGGGCTCTCGTCGCCTACGTATATCGCGGCCAATATACCATTCAGAAAACGGATTTTTTTAGGATGTTTTCAATGTTCTTCATCATTTAATCGATATATCTATGTCCTGATGTTTCATGAATCCAATTGAACGAAAACTTTCATTTATCTATATATAAATTATGAATATATAATTTAGTGAACTTCGCTCACATCGATAATTGATGGTTTATCTTACTAGTATCCGTCGCGGAATAAATGACACACCAACTGGATATGATCTGAATAATAATGGTATATGGAAGCATACGTAAATTATACGTTCTATAATTTTGTTTTGAGAAAACATGAATCGTTTCAACCGAAAAAGGAAAGTTATGTTAAGAGCTTGACCGGTTCACCTCGGTGTGTAATATGTTTTATAATTTGGTAGAATTCATTGCAGATTCTACTTTTTTTAATTACTGTTTTGTGATATAGTTCAAATAAAGAGATTATATCTACAACATTTATTACTGACATTAGCTTGCCTGGAAGTGGTTAGCGGAAATAGTGGCAATTGGAACTAGAGGTGTTGATAATTCACGCCACGGTCGGTCTGTGAAAACCCGTTGACTTGAAACAACAGCGAAGGGAGAGTGGTTAATTTCTTTGAAAGAAAATTGAAACAGCATGCACTGTTTGCGGGAGCTTGATAATATACTCACGTTCTATTTATTTATTGCTGATTTCATGTGTCTAGGAAATTAACCGAATAATGGAAGTGATAACCGCCCAATTCAGAGGGCAATCACGCTTTATACCAACTGTTACATACATTTTACTATAAACGGTACCGTGTTTTGTTTGTTCGAAAATTTTGCTCGAGCGTTATTGTCTATATTCTCCGGTTTGTAGTGAATTACCAGACGCTTCTGTAATCTTCGTTGTCTCTTTATTTCTGAATACGAGGAAATCTCTGATGATAAAGATATCCCATTCTGATCAACTTTCAGAGGAACATATATAACTTTATCCTAGACTTGCATAATTTATTTAAATTCGCAGTTCCTGGGCGTATCTTTGCAGGGGTTTTTCTAGCCGATTTCTCATCGTGGTAATCCCGATGAGAAATTTTGAAAATTGAGTTTTAGAGGATTTTTGTAAATTGAGTTTTCTCTCGACAAATTCAGTTTCTCTTATTTTTCGATATTGAGCGCGCTTGCACGCGAAAAAAAATTGAGTTTTACTGATATTTCCTCGCCCATATCATTGTGTAGTTGTATCTAAATAAACTTATTTTAATCCTTGAATCTTGTCCGAGTTCGCGATCCGACGTCTGTTGTTGTTGTTGTTTACTGGCGAACTGTGACTCCGCACAAAGGTGATACTGACAATTTGAACGAATGGTGCATAGGAGAACCTTTGATAGGAGAGTGTTCGGCAGTATCGGGTTTCTTCATTGGACAGGCATTTCATCATCATCCAATGAAATACAGCGTTACGAAGATTGCCAAATGCCATCTTCGCAGTATTGCGGACATCATCAGTTGCTGCAAACGATGTTGATCTGATATTTTACAGTTAGCTACCACTCGAAACAGAATAAAACTTGTGCACTATCGACATTAATGTACAAAATATAAGAATGCTTTGACTGCAATGACTAATGAACTGCAAAACCGTGGGCAAAGAAATTAGACACGGAAATTGACTGGCCCGGGCTTTGCAACAACAACAACAACAACAACGAAATGCATCTGACGATCTCCTCTCAATGAAACATTACCATTTTCAAGGTCATAAAATCAACAGTCTTGGGTTGTTGATTCTCCTTCAAGTATAACTGAAAGGCATAGTATCATTTGATTGGATTTTCAAACAGAATACTTGATAGAGGTATTGTTTTTTCTTCTTTCAGGAAATATTGAAGGTATCATATCTTGTGTATTCATTATGAGGGTGCCCATATATTTTACATAACTAAATGTCAGCTATATGCCTATAAGGCTGCAGATATCCTTGAAAAAAAAAGTTGTTGAAAAGCAATTTCGATGTTTTTTTTCTCAGCCAAAAGCTACATCTTGCGTACAGAAATTCGACAAAGTTAATCATGCAGTCATATTTATTTCATGTTAGCTAACAATTATAAACAACTATTCCTGGAAAAAAACAGCTACCTTTTGTAGTACTGAGTACGAAGTCGGCCGCCTACTATCTTTGTCAGAACAGCACATTCCAAATGTTAGGTACTAAGTTATTCATGCCTGTCAAAGTGTCGGTCACCTGTGAAAAAATTATTCGCAGGCTTGAAATGAAGGCGGACATGTATAATGGATGTGTAATTTTCAACTATAGGTTTGAAATTTGTTTTCAGTTATCCCTATGAAAATGTTTGCATAATTGAGTTTCTGAACCGAAACTATGAAAACCATGGAAATATTGAGTTTTTCAGATTATTGGCGCGCCGAAAAATTGAGTTTTGTGAAATTCTCAAATTGAGTAGATGAAAGATTTTGGGCTAGAATAACCCCTGCTTTGATAAAAATTCTAAAAAAATAGGTTCAGTATAACTGAATAATAATGAGCCAGGTTATGCATTTTCAATTGGCGATGTTTCTTTCTTTTCATTCATAACGTTTAAATTGCGCTGTCTGAGCAAGTATGCGACTACAGATCTCTAGACGGAATAACAAAATAATATTAAATGAACCATGCTCCGTCTAATTCATTTAAATGCATATGTATTCGCGGAGATTAATCTCTCTGCCACAGAGTATATATATATACCAAGCATACGTCTTCCGAATGCTTCAAACTTTCATTTTGATGGCATCTCGATTCCACTCTCGAAGCATGTTGAGTTATTTCGAGGAGGATCGAGATGGTCTTGCGCTTCGAGAGAAAACCGGGAGCAAACCGGGACAACAATCGATAGAGATAAACCGGGACCCTTCGAGACGAGATATTTATCGGTTTTACTCGTTTATCGAGAAACCGACTCGATCGATTGGACGTGACCCCTAAATTATCCACTTGTGGTGAATTCAGGTAATCTTCTCTGCAATACTGCTACATCTTGAAGAAAATACCATGGCACTGAATAGTTTTGTATTTCAAACTGCCTATTCTGTTGCCTTTGTCCTGAATGATTCCATGATAAAGCTCAAGTGCATCATCACAATAATTGTCAGCCTCAAGCTGTTGTGTCACCATGGTTTTTCACCAAGATCAGTCATCAGCTGTTCTGTTGTTGCTCCCACTGTTGAGGTGTTAAAGTTTTCATCTGGAAGGCATGGATGGTTTTCATTTCCTCTTCTAGTGCTGTGTTCACCATCCTGAAAATACAACAAACACTCATGAAGATCCAATCTTGAAACATGGGCACTACATATAAACTGATATTCCATTGTGAACTGCCAATAAATAACTAAACTTGACCAAATGGATCCAATCGCATGTTTATCATGATCTGCGCGCATCAGATTCTCTACCCGCATCCTAATCCTGGAGCCGAGTCATGTACATTATTGTAGATTGAGGTGCCATGAATTAAAGCATACAATTTAAATACACCATTTCTCCAATGAATATTCATACTGAGAGTGAGATAATAAAAGCCTGTGATAGACTGTGAATCTGGTTTCAAAATGATCTGGGATTCAGCTGTGTATGTGGAATTACAAAATCTATAAGCACGATAAGAGAGATCACAGTGTAACATATATTGAGGGAGGGAATTTGGCTTAATGTCACACTCAATTTTGTTTTACTCATATGGTGACAGTCAGTTTGGTTGGTGGAGGAAGCCGGAGTACCCGGAGAGAAACACCGCCCTTCAGCAAGTAACTGACAAACTTTCACACATATATTGAGAAGCTGATGCAAGTTAACAAAGAGCAGTAATACCTATGTCTCTGTAACAGTGGTTTACCATCAAACTTTGGGGACACAATCAATGCTTGGAATTTGGCACCACATCCACCAGATACATCTTCAATGTTCTACAAAAACAGAATGAGACCGACATCACCATTATCATCAACATACATTGTTATAATTGCTGTGACAAGTTATTTCCACACCACACACCGCGAGTTCCGCTTGGTATGTTGACATATATTTATCACCATTCTACAAAATTTCTTCAAAGTAAAAACCATTCCGTCAAAATGCATCTGATGCACCATTTTACTAAATTTAAATTGAGAAAAAAAATACCATGGATAACCTAGTAGGAAACTCTAATTTCCACTTAAAAAATCTTTTCATGTTTTCCTAAAAGTAAAAAAATAGCTCTCAAAATTTGGCAATATCTAGGCTGTCAAAATGCACCAGAACGTGGCATTTCATGTCAAGATTTTCATGCCCCCGGATCCCCTTAACATTCATACACCACTCTACAAAAGTTCTTTGAAGTAAAAATATTCTGTCAAAAGGTTCTAAAACTCCTAGGAATGACCCTATAGCAGGAAATTATGTTCCATGTCAAAAATAGTGTTGATATATCAGCAATAAAATGTAGTTCTCAAAATTCGGAAAAATGCTGTTATTTTCTCCACAGTAAATATGCTGCCCTGCACCAAGGCCATGCCCTACACACTGGCATTGATGCCCACTACTAATTTCCAAGTAATTTTATGCCAGCCAGGCCTTAGTGCCCTTAATTTCACCAAATTGGCCTTGCCCTCAAATTTTCCAAATTCAAGGAAGGAGGGAGGGAATTTGGCTTAATGTCACACTCAAGTTTGTTTCACTCATATGGTGACAGTCAGTTTGGTTGGTGGAGGAAGCCGGAGTACCCGGAGAGAACCACCGCCCTTCGGCAAGTAACTGACAAACATGGACCAGCTGGGCTCGAACCCGTGCCGGTTCAGCGGTGTGAGGCTAGCGGTCACCAGCGAAGCGCCTTAGACCACTCGGCCACCGAGGGCCCAG
>JAVTVY010004790.1:0-38596 GCA_036873755.1 Hanleya hanleyi
AGATAGAAAATAAACAGGAAAAATATTCGAGAATGTTTCGTAAGTTCGGCCCAGCGCTTCAACCTCCGTCAACAATGACTTGTGCAGAATTTCACCATATACATATAGCAATTAAGCGCAACATATAAAGATATAACGCGAAAAGTATAAACCATACACAGTGGGCTTTACCTCAGTCTCGATCAAACGAGGTCATGAAAGGTCAAAAACAGCTTGAAAGCTGAGTACATAGATGTGGCGACCAAAACTCCCTCGAATGTTGGAGCCACGCAATATAAGTGGGTCCTTTGTAGATTCAACTTCAAAGAGACTTTCGTAAACGAAAAAGGGAAAGCTGCACCTGGGCATGTCAGGAAAAGAAGATTGTTGGACGTGAGCAAGTTGAATTTTTTGCGAATCTGACATTACCTTCGAATACCTCACTGCTGCTTGCGTGATATGTCTTGCAAATAGGGGTATAAAAGCGAAGGAGAAGTTTGATACTGTAAGTGAGAAAGTGGCACAGAAGCTCGCAAGAGGGTACCTCGCAAGAGGGTACCAGTTTTTATTCTGTCGCTAAACGGCCGACAGCAACAACGCCAGCTACAACAAGATGGCCCTCGCTAAAATTGCAGCAATGATCGAAGATATGCAGCGGAAGTCATCCTGAATAGACAGGCATGTCCGTAAGCATACCATCGCGGTTAAATGAGATTGGTGAAGTCACGTGAATCCGAAGAATAGCAAACGTGCCGTCAGAATGATGGCAACACTTTATAGTAAGATGATATGAACACTGATGGAAAGATGCGAGTGATGCTCTAAGCTGAATCTCTCATACAAGTATCATTTGGATTTGAAATTATCTTCTTGACTTTTTGAGCATATTTGCATATCCCTCCGAACAGAGCATCATGTGAAAATTCAAGATGGCATTCACGAGGGTGTGAATGAAAAGTTGCGTTTTCGTCATTTTTACCCCTCGGGCAGATTCTGCCCGAGCGGTATTGTCGTTGCCTCCGTCGTCTGTCCGTCCGTCCGTCGTGCCGTCTGTGCATCATATCATTGTAAACACATTATCTCAAAAAGTCCTTCACTTACAACAATGAAACTTCATACAGTTGTTTAATACAGCCAGTACCAGAAGCCTATTGAAAGTCGGTGCCATTGGATGTGTTTTTCAGGAGTTATGCCCCTTTATACATGTCGGGCTGTTTTTATCCTTGTAAACACATTATCTCAAAAAGTCCTTCACTCACAACAATGAAACTTCATACAGTTGTTTAATGCAGCTAGTACCAGAAGCCTATTGAAAGTCGGTGTAATCGGATGTGTTTTTCAGGAGTTATGCCCCTTTATACAGGTCTGTTGGTCCATATCCTTGTAAACACATTATCTCAAAAAGTCCTGCACTCACAACAATGAAACTTCATACAGTTCTTTAATACAACCAGTACCAGAAGCGTATTGAAAGTCGGTGCCATTGGATGTGTTTTTCAGGAGTTATGCCCCTTTATACATGTCTGTCTGTTTTTATACGCCCGCCAAAAGGCGGACGTATTATGTGATGGCGGTTTCCGTCTGTCCGTCTGTCCGTCCGCCGTGTCCGGTCTATATCTGGGACAGTTTTCTGTCTACAGTTCTAATTTTTGGTGAGTGGATACCCTATGGGGAGACGATGTGTCGCGTACCAAAATGAAGGTCGAGGTCAGAGGTCAAAGGTCACTGGCCTAAAAAAACAGGAAATCACTGAAGTGTTCGTGTCCGGTCTACATCTGTGAACGTTTTCTATCCACAGTTGCAAAGTTTTGTGAGTGGATACGCTAGGTGAAGACGATGTGTCGCATACCAAAATTAAGGTCGAGGTCAGAGGTCAAAGGTCACTGTTGCCTAAAATCAGGAAATCATTGATCGTTGACAGTTTTCTATCTACAGTTTTAATTTTTGGTGAGTGAATGCCCTAGGGGGGAACGATGTGTTGCATACCAAATGTAGGTCGAGGTCAGAGGTCAAAGGTCAGTGTGACTGAAAAATCAGGAAGTCATTACAAATTTCTAATTTTTTGTGAGTGGATTCAATAGGAGGAAATGAAGTGTCGCATACCAAAAAATAGGTCAAGGTCAAAGGTCAGTGTGACCCCAAAATCAGGAAATTATTAAAAATAACATTTTTTGTGCCAGTAGATACATTAGGGGGACACAATGTGTCACCTACCAAAATGTAGGTCAAGGTCAAAGGTCAAGGTCACTGTGACCCCAAAATCGTGGAATTGTTAAAAATCATGATTTTTTGAGTCCATTGAGAAATTACGGGGATTCGTTTCGTCATGTACCGAAATTTAGATCCAGTTCCATAGTCAAGGTCGCTGTGACCCCAGAATCAAGGTCAAAGGTCAGTCTGACCTAAAAATCAGGAAATCAATAAAAATTACTAATTTTTTATGAGTGGATTCAATAGGGGGAAATGAAGTGTCGCATACCAAAAAAAATAGGTCAAGATCAAAGGTCACTGACCCCAAAATCAGGAAATTATTACAAATAACATTTGTTGTGTCAGTAGATACATTAGGGGGACACGATGTGTCACATACCAAAATGTGGATCAAGGTCAAAGGTCAAGGTCACTGTGACCCCAAAATTGTGAAATTGTTAAAAATCATGATTTTTGTGTCCATTGAGAAATTATGGGGAGACGGTTTATCATGTACCAAGGTCAATAGTCAAGGTCACTGTGACTTCAGAATCAAAAAATCTTTGAAAAGTATTTTTTTTTGTGTCAGTGGATACATTAGGGGGACATGTAGGTCAAGGCCGAACGTCAAGGTCACTGTGACCCCCAAAATCATGAGATTTATAAAAATCATGATTTTTCTTGTGTCCATTGATACATTGAGGGAAGACGATGTGTCCTGTACCAAAATTTAGGTCAAGGTCAAAGGTCAATGTCACTGTGACCCCAAAATCAGGAATTCATTACAAGTCACATTTTCGTATGCCTGTCGAAGACGAGGTCATGCAATGCGATGTTACGTTCTATCCATTCATCCATTAACATTTGTTGTCCATGCGATAACTCTAGTTTCAAGGTATGGATTGGTACCAAACTTTGAGTATACCTTACTCGCATGGCAAAGAGGAGCCATACATCAATCGATCAAAGGTCAAGGTCACAGTCACCCAAAACTGAATCAAGTATAAGATGTGATATATGTTACATTCTCAGAAGCACAAAATTGTAGACCTTTCTCTGGTGTGCTAGCTACCAATTGGAATGAAGGCTATTAAACAAACTTGAAATTTGGACCAATATAATTCCAGATATACGGGCGTATATTGAAGCCCCTTGAGCTCTTGTTATCCTTGTAAACACATTATCTCAAAAAGTCCTTCACTCACAACAATGAAACTTCATACAGTTGTTTAATACAGCCAGTACCAGAAGCCTATTGAAAGTCGGTGTAATCGGATGTGTTTTTCAGGAGTTCTGCCCCTTTATACATGTCTGTTGGTCCATATCCTTGTAAACACATTATCTCAAAAAAGTCCTTCACTCACAACAATGAAACTTAATACAGTTGTTTAATACAGCCAGTACCAGAAGCCTATTGAAAGTCGGTGCCATGGGATGTGTTTTTCAGGAGTTCACACAAACCTGTGTGGATTGCTGTGAATAGACAGTAATCGTTCGACTACATCTACTATAGGTAATCACTGCTCTATTGCTATATTGTTTTGTCTGTCTATGATCTATATCATACAGGTAAAATTATGCCCACCCCAAATATGTGAGTTGTTGGGGTCAGAAACATTATTTCCACAATTGCTCTGGGCCCGGCCCGAGGGGTCCCGATGGCGACAGCCACATGTTCTTCAATTGTTTTGTCTATTATCCGCCTAAAACTGGCAAAGTTATTTTATTTCAAATCAGAGAATTAGAGCATTTCCACAAAGTGGATGCTCTTATGTTTTCATGAGAAACGGCTCCGCCGGATCCGCCGCCGCCGCGACTTTAAACGTGAATATCTCTGAAACCGTTAAATATTTTCGGGTCAGACTTGGTGTACTATCTCCTTAGTCCTGGGAAATTTGTCTGGTTGTGTTTCGATACCTGCTGCTCACCACTAGGTGGCGTTGTAGTCAGAGCATAGGTAAACCTTTCTCTGACGATTTTGTCTGAACGGCTTGTCTGATTTCTTTGAAATTTTATTACAATGGTCTTGAAGGATAGTCAATGTGCTGAAAAGGTTTTGGTGTAGCTGGCATAATTATAAAGGCAAGTTTTTTGCGTCTCAAAAAAAAAAGTTTTTTGTGAAATGAAAATTCACCAATTCGCTTGGAGAAATATTTAAAAACTGTTCTATTCTAGGTTGCCAAGCATAAATATAGGATTACCGACATGATAATTCCCTTTCGGTGCGAATCAAATTGCCATTTAAATAAAAAATCTCATTTATCTGACTTAACGTCAAAACCTCCATAACCATTATCACGATTAAAGTTTTTTCCATTAAACTTTTATGTGCCATCTCCCTGGGGCTTTAGATTTCACCCGCTTGTTTTTCGTGGCATTTGGTCATCACTAGATGGCGCTATAGGCATGAATGCGGGTAAACATGTGTAACATCATATCTTCTGAACAACGTGTTTGATTTCCATGAAATTTGGGTATAATGATCTTGCAAGATAGGCAAAGAACTGACAAGATTTTGGTGGTGTTGGCGAATCATGGAGACACATTTTTGCATCTCAAAATAAGATTTTGTTTTCACAAAAATGAAAATTTGTTTCTTAATCAGGGAAAAGTAATTCTATTTTGCTGAACATGAATGTAACATTCCGAGTGTTATAATTCACATCCCTTGTAGGGCCAAATGGCCATTTTTTTAAATATATGAAATTCTCATGACTCGAGTCCAATTTCTATACATTCCCCAGGCCACATCTGAGAAGTTTGCTTCATCATGTAGGTTCGTGATATTGTTCATCATTGGGTGGAACTATAGACAGTAAACTTATTGGTTTTTCAACTGTTCATGAAGTTTATTATTGTCAGACAGACAAAGGATTTCAAAGGACTGAAAGTTTTTTTTTTGATTGATTGAAATTGAAGGCCCATCACTTATACGGATCCTTTTGCAGCCCATCAACATAATGCTTGATTTATATCTCGTTATACATTCTTTTTTACAATTACTAATTTTATTAACATTATGTTTTAAAAATGGATTGTAAGGACATTGGTGCTGTTAGTGCTGGCATAATCATGTGGCACAGGGTAAAGTCAGCTAAATATATCTAAATCAAGGCTACATCAACCCCTGCTTACACACATAGCTAAAATGCAGTCAGAGAAAATATGCTGCCATGAGTGTCTGGTCAGTATGGAGAAAGGATTCAAGTGAGCTTGAAGTCCGACCATTTTTGTCAAATAGACATACTGTAACACTGATATTCTGCTGTACCTTTCAGGCCTTATATTATAGGACTGTATGTTGACCATTCAGGTAATAAGGTTGACTTATTGCATAATGCACTTTACATAAGTGGACTACTAGACTTTGTGTCAACAAAGTAAACACTTCATTTCCAAAATCAGTGCTATTTCTCTCTCCATTACTGACATAGCCCTGGGCTTCCAGATTTCTGTGGATGCATTCTGGCCAATTTTCGATGAATAAAATCACAAATTATCACTCAGTTAATGCACAATTTTTTGTTTTATGTGGAGGTCCCCAGAATTTATATGAAACTCGAGATGTGAAATTGCACATACCATTGCATTTTGACAGCATAGTTACAAATGTTGATAATTATTTTTTGAACTGAAAAAGTAGAAAGAGTTTTGAAGTAGAACTTCTACATACCTGCTATATGGCACATCCCACCTGGGAAATTTTTACAAGTATATCTAATTGAAATAATCCATTGGAATCACTGATGATTTTCCAATAATAGAGAAGAAAATCAACTCCCGAGTAGACAAATTTCATTCTGTATAGTTCGCTATTAGTTATAGCATCTTCAGCAGTGAACAAAGTTCACTGTATATATACAAGGCATAATGTGATCTTAGCCAATACACATTTATGAATAGGATGAAAGCCATTAAATTATGTCAGTCAGGTGGGACAGATATTAAAATGCTGTCATTTTCAGAAATTGTCAAGTGATAACCTGACAGCGATCTACAAATGGTGTGATTCAGGCGATACAATACACACTCTAATTGATGAAAACAATATATAATCTGGTTATCTGGCAAGAACTAAGTAAACTGTGCACAAATGAATAAAGTATGGTGATATAGTGGTGATAATATAGGTACCCGGTATAATTTTTTTGGCAATCCACATCAGAATTGATGAAAACCTACAAATGTTGTAACTCGCATGTTTCATAATTGTATATTCCCATGCGAGTTACAACATTTGTGGAATGTGTATTGTAACACCTGAATCACACCATTAAAGTTCAATAATGTTCACTCTCAGACAGTCTCTAGTAACTAATAAGGGCTGTCAATCTGTACATGCATATTAACACGAGATGGTTCAAATTATAGTTTATTTTCCTGTGAAATTGGATAGATAAAATGCATAAGAAAATTAACAAATGAATGATCCTTACTGTATGGTGTTAAATTAACTATTTTCGTCTGAATTTGCACAGGTTGAAAACAATAGCTGTCCAATTATAAAAATAGCAGGTGATGTTCAATTTGACCTGCGATTTTTCTCTGAAGAAAAAAAACCCAGCAGGTCATCAAAAGTTTTCTATTTCGGACCCTGGATGCATCAGAAGCCTAATTAATGAAATTGACTGACCTTCACCTGTTTTATCGAGGTCAAATTTAGCACAAGCAATAAATTTTAAAGGAGTGAAGATGAGCTCTCCAAATTCATCATACTTGTGCAATTGGTGACTGACTAGAAACCTATCCCATTTGACTGAACCTATTTTCTCTAGGTTATATACTTTATATTATGATATAACATGAAATATAGCTAGGCATTCTAAATTGATACCACATAAATGCATCTGATGATGGACCTGAACTCTTTGAATATGACTGATGTTGACCTGTTTTCTCAAGGTCAAAAACTGTATGTTAAGTCACATGTTAACTGCCAACATACACTACAAATCGAACATTGTCATCAATTTGTTGTGGCTGTGGTTGTCTTCCAGAACAATTAACAAATTTTGCACTTGTTCCAACAGCTTCATGCTTCAACAGTAACTTAAACCATGCTGTATCGGCTGAGTTGTTGAAACACCCTCCATTTCCTAGCTCTTACATACTGCATCACTGTCGAAATATGGGTACCATGACAGAATGATAGATCACACAGCCAGTGAAGGTTCCTGATTTACATTGAATGTCCTTATTGCCTAAGTAATATTAGCAGCATTTTACAACAACAACAATTCACTGACTTACAGTGAAAATTATAGTGAAAGGTATTTATTTTTTGTTGTTTGGCATTTTTATTTGCTGGCATTGTTTCAGATAGAGTACAACAGCCTAATTCATACAATCAGAAATAAAAAGGGGGTTAAAGTCTTTGTGTTCAAACTTTCATAGGAAATATAAAAGTGTCAATTTGAAATTTTATTTTTATTTGATTTTTTAATGTCGGTGGGTCCATGAAATGCAAAATAAAGTTGGTGTTGCCTCACACTGGATTTCGCCCTTTGGTGAAGAAATCCCTTCTCCGAGGCACTCTACCAGGGATGACTTGTTTTACATATCAAGGCTGTAGTGCAGTGGACTATGTCCTCACCCATCAAAGTTCAATGCATAGGGTGATCAGTCTTAATGTAAAAGAAATTACTCAACAATCAGTTCATTGCCCAATATCAACTTTATTCAAATGCAACAAAAATGCTGATCTCGATTACACAAACAATATCAAATTACATCCTAAACCAGGAACATGCAATATCACAAAAGAGAACAGCACTTTATACAGACAGGAATTGTTATCTGTAGAAATTCAAAACAAAATACAACACTTTATGGCATCTGATAACGGCCCAATAGCTGAAAAAGAAAACATTAACACACTAACAAAAACTTTTAACGACATTTTGATAACCGCAGCCTGTAAAATCTCACCACCCAAAATGAAATGGAAAAAATCAAAATCCTACAAAAGAAAACCTCCGAACCAAAAAACAGAAGACCTTAACCATCTTCAAAACCAATTCAGAACAACAGCAAAACAGCTCGCCAAATTCCCACATGATTCTGATCTGCGAATAAAATTAATGACCATAAAAAAGAAATTGAAAAAACAACAAAAATGCAGAGAAAAGACTATGAAAGATACTTTGTACAATAAATTAGAAACTTTACAGGACAAAAATCCCAAAGAATATTGGAAAATAATTAATAATCTTATTGAACGAAACAAAGACGAGCTAGACTTACCTCCAGAATTTAGTGAAAGACTCTATACCCATTTCCGTGAACTGAACTCCGAAAATATAACAGTTACTGACAGTACATCACAAGACTTAATAAAAGAACTCAAGCTCAGACAAAACGACCAAACGCTGAATCCAATTTTAGACAACCATATAAAAACAAAGGAAACTTTACAAGCACTGAAAACCCTCAAATTGGGGAAAACATGTGGTCTGGACTGTGTCTCGAACGAGATGCTGAAATATGGCCTCGATATTATTCTATCGCCTCTCGCAAAACTTTTTAATAACGTTTATGACAGCGGGATACTACCAGACCTGTGGTCTGAAGGTTATATCAAACCACTACATAAAAAGGGAGGTAAATTAGAACCTCAGAACTACAGGGGCATTACAATCTCCAGTTGCCTGGGTAAACTATTTTCTAGTATACTTAACAACCGACTTAATCAATATATTGCTGATAATAATCTAATGTCCGACAACCAATCCGGCTTTAGGAAAAATAGACGTACAGCAGACAATCATTTTATACTGAAAACTATCATAAATAAATATCTTCATAAACTCAAAAAGAGGATTTATGTATGTTTCATAGATTTCCAGAAGGCCTTCGATTGCGTATGGAGAGATGGCCTTCTGCTGAAAGTGTTACGTCTCGGCATTGGCGGCAAGTTTTATAATATTATTAAATCGATATACGACCGTAACGTTGTATCATTACAAGTAGGAAACGATCTTACAGACCCCTTCATGTCTGAAAAAGGAGTTAAACAGGGAGATAATCTGAGCCCAACAATGTTCAACCTCTTTGTTGATGATCTTAACTTTCCACCAGAAACATGTGCACCAGTAACACTGATAAATGAACAACTATCACATCTTTTCTGGGCAGATGATTTACTTATAATCTCCGAAACCCCAGAAGGACTACAGAACTGCCTTAACAAGCTACATGACTATTGTGTTAAATGGCATTTAACTGTCAATCCAAATAAATCTAGCTGCATGGTCATCCAAAAAAGAAAAACTAACATTAACACAACTTTTTATCTTGATTCAACCGAAATATCTCTGACGGAAAACTATACGTATCTTGGCTGTACTCTGAGTGCAAATGGAAATTTCTCAAACACTAAGTCCGACCTTGAAAAGAAGGGACTGAAAGCCATGTACAAACTACACAAAACATTTGCTGGTATTAATCCACCACCTGAACTATACAACAAACTTTTCGACACTTTAATTAAACCCATTCTTCTCTATAACTCCGAAATATGGGCAACTGAACTACTAGGCAAACTGCGAAACAATGATATCAATAAATTTTTCACAAACTTAGACTCTGAACCCTTCGAAAAAGTCCACACAAAATTTTGCAAATTAAATCTTCAAGTTGGGAAAAAATCGGTGAATATTGCCTGCAAACGGGAACTTGGACGATTCCCACTTATAATAGATATCCACGCAAGCATATTGAACTACAAGCTGCATCTTGAAAACAATAACGACCGGCCTATTCTTCAAGATGCTGTCCTCTGTAGCAAAATACTAGAAAACGATGGAATTGGATGGCATAGCTATTCATCATTAATGATGCAGAAAAATAATATCAGTGCCGAGGACTTACCACTGCAGCCCACTAAAAAACACATATCCCCAGAAGTAAAAGATAAATTGAAAACTATATATATACAATTCTATCAAGACAAACTACGCGAGTCCGAAAAATTACTTCACTACAAACATATAGAACAAACATATTCTATATCTCCTTATTTGAACTATATAAAAAATCGAAACTATAGGCAATCACTAACTAAACTTAGGATCTGCGCACATCGGCTCGAGATAGAAACCGGCAGATATCGGAAAATAGACCGGAACAAACGATTTTGTAAACGGTGTGAGAAAACAAACAAGATCGTTGAAGACGAGTATCATTTTGTTTGTATATGCCCGAGTGGTAAAAAACTTCGAAACATTCTATATAAAATCATCAACAAATCCTGTCACCTATTTGGGCAACTAACTGACCTCGAAAAATTCTATTTCCTGATTAACCCACCCACCCACCTTTCCCCAACAATAGGACAGTTTATGTACGAAATGCTTCTGGAGAGATCAACACAGCTCACAATATCTCCTGCCACTAGGACTGCCTCAACCTCCACCTAATTTATAAATTGGAATGAACTGCATGGCTTTCTTGACTGGGGTGATTATGTCCTGTCACAATATAACCTTTATTATGTAAATGTAATATTTTATCTTAGCTTTAACATTTTCTGTATGTATTCATGTATAGAAATAAAGATTCGTGATTGCTCATCCTCCAGGAGTATGTGCCCCACCCTCTGTCTCATCCTAAAAAAAAATTGCCACCCATAATAAGGGGTATTCCCAAATTGGGGAGATCTAAAGCCCTGTGAGTATCAAATTATGTGTTACAAAATTATCTGGGGAAATGCTCTTTGCCCGTGTTTCACACGAGCTTTCATTATACTTTCTGTAAGGGGAAGCCCGTACTTGTTATTCCCTGCAGAGGCAGAAAACACTTTGGTTTGCTGACATCGGAGGTGGTCCACCTTCGGGTCCGACGTCGAAATTCGGGCAAGGCTTTGGTGTAAGACCTCCCATCGTTGCCGAAATTCGGGTGACAAGTTTCACCTGGGCATCACGGTAGGCTGTGGAGGTGATGTGATCGACACTGCGCTGAATGAGTGACTCCTCAAAGCTAACTTGTCGTCTCCCGTTTTAAAGATGCCCTTCTTGATTTGTTCAATGGGTTCGACCAGCGCGGCATGAGACCAGACCGACTCGACGCCTGACCGCTCGTCCTTTATACACAGTTGGTCCACAGTCGGCAGCACAGTCTCAAGGCCGTCCATACAGCGGGGTTTTAGGGTGAAGCCTCCAGTGGACGCCTCAAGCGTGTGAGGAATGGAACACTGTGTACCTACACGGCATGCTCTGGTTGCCGTCAAGCTCACCACTCACCACCCGTTTCAAACCTATAATAACCTATTGGATGTGGCGAGTCCTAGCTCTGGTATAGCCTTGTTCTATACTACGTGAGAACAACGCTATGGCTGCAAACCAATCACCAGATCGAGTTGTTGGGAAAGTGCTGTACGGGCAATATTTGCCGAATCAATTGACCCTAACCAATAAAATAATTCGATTCTATGTTCACTTACCTTTCATAAAACACTGACTGATGTGGATTGACAAAACTGTATACTATTTATATCAGGGTCATACAACCCATGCCATACGTATGCGCATCTCCAAACATGACCCCTTTCTCTATTATTCTCCAGTGTGAATACATGTATCACCAAACCTACAGCTGTCAGGACCCTGTGCATAACGAGAGCTCATTCGCATCCACGTGCTCACCCTATGAACCAGCGTATTAGGGTGTACTTTCACCCTTCTGTGTTCGTATCCGAGCGACTCTGTGCTTTATCTACTACTGATTATGTCACAGTCACGTGTTACTGGGGACCACTTTCGTTGTATAGTAATGTATGCAAACTTCAAGAGCATACTTTATACGTCTATATTAGCTTAAAGCACTCCTTCCTACACCTTCCACATCGTTCTAGTTAAAGGCAACAAAAAAGTTCTGAGTCCGATATGCGCCTAGTTTCACATGCGTCCCGTCAAAGTTATCTCCCATGCTTACAGATTGTATATATAGCGTTATTTGAGTCAATGTGCCTTTCATTGCACTCTGTTTACTGCTAACCCATATAGGACGATTCTGATCTTAAAGCAAAAACCTCTTTCAAGTTTGTAACCAAAATGCACAAATCCAACCTATTTGGTACTGAAAATCGTTGTGTATTTTGAACGTCTTACATCGTATCAAATTTAGCTAATTTGTATTGACTTCAAAGGGCATAATATTAATATTGATCGGTATCAAGGACGTGTGCTAATATCGAGTTTACACCGAGTTTACTACAAGGAAGATGTCAGAATATAGATATTTTTCTCGGGTTGATGCTTGGTTCACTTGACAGTTAACTATCTGTCAAAAAGAAAGTTCGATTGATTATCAATTTGAACTTCGCTGAGAGTCGTTTATATCTGGAGTTGTACCGTGTTAGCTCGCATATTGGCAAAATTAAATTTCTGATCTGGAAAAAAACATAATCGCTATATATTATTCGTGTGTTTCGACTGCCTGCATAACCTTGGAGATATTAATGATCAGATATATACGCTGCACTCCTGATAAGAAAACGATATGTGACATTTATCATGAAATAACATGACCTTAATACAGCCGATTTGTATGAAAGACGGAGAAGGACATTTTCGACATCCGTCTTCCAAGTTCCGACATCCACTTTCCGACTTCCGACTTTCAATATTAATCGAATCACATTAATAGCAGAATAACATTCGAATCAATGTCGAAAACCTAAATGGACTCAAGACCCCGGCAACCCATCTTCACCACGTCGCGGTTTCTATTTGTGAGCCAAAGGCGAACCCTTGACCAACTTGCATAGCAAACCGCGTTCCGCCCACACTCCAGTAACGTGACCTAGAAAAACTGCGCTGATGGTAAAATACGTTTGGGTTTTACTTTCGCTGCTAAACTATTCGCTGATACCGAATGTAAAATATTTAATCCAAGCACGCATAACAATAAAATATTAATGGATAGACCAGTGAAACTTTATAGAAATCCGTGCGTTTCAACCCAATTCAAGTCCTTCAGTGGGAGGTGAGGTCGGATACACTGACCGCCTTTAAAGCTTCGGTGTTTTCTACATTTTCCTGGCTTGTTGGATGTTTGATGGTAGATGAATGGAGATGAATGAGTATATTTTTTCTTCAAATAGATTTTGTTTTAAACTATGTTTCCTTATATTTATTAATGTTCATGGTTGTTGAAAAGGTGCATGTTCTTCTGCCACTGGGTATCGCACAAGCTATCTACTATGGTGTTTTCGATCGTTTGTCACGGTCGCCATGGCCGCGGTGCTTAAGTGATCTGATTGGTCAATATGTGCTGTGTGTCGTTGATCGCGATACATTGCCCAAGCGGACCAGGGGTTCTATCTATCATACAGATAGAGATACCCCTGGTTTTAGCGAGGATGCACGTATCTCTTGCGCACGTGTCGTGTTCGTTTTAAAATTCAAAGAATATGTCACACCAAAATGTTTGGAGTTCGAGGGATGATATTGGTCTGTGGGGTCATATGAACTCTTGTCAATACATCGACATTTTCCACCAGTTTATCTCCTGTTATCTGTTTGTGGTGATATACATATGACCACTGGCCGCGATGTTCATGCTCTGTATGTAGTTATTTTTACCTATTTTTAGTTATTTTGGCCTATACGTTAGTGAGGTGGAGACTGAGCGCTTTGTAGGTGTCGGAACTTACGGACGGTTGTTCTGAATAAGAAGTTGCACTTGAATACACTCCATTGAACAATGAACCGTTCTCAAATTTAACGGTAAAAACACTCATCAATTTCTATCAGATATGTAGACATAGCTGTAGGAATTTTGAAAGAAAAATACTGAAACACATGTAAAACACAACTCAGGCTATAGACAGGAACCATAATCATGTGTCGCACAAAGATGATTGCTGGGTGAAGATGTCGCATAATCTGAGCGCAAATCACCAATTCCAGTAGTAAGGGTGAACACAGCAAGGATATTGGTGTTGCAAATATACGTTGCTATTGTAATATAGAAAATAAATCTGAAAGTTTACGTATTCAGTAGTAATTATTCACTGCAAATAAATATACATGTATATTTTCTGTGTGAAATATTTGTGTGGAATTGATACCAAACCAGTTGCTAAGTAGCGTTTTCTCTAAATTCTTAAATGATATATATCACGATGAATACGGATCTTATGGGAAGACGCTATTCTGATATGTTTTGATGCAGTATAAGATTTATTATATATTATTAGAAATGTATACATGTTATTTACAAATGGCTTTAAGTCAGGCCCAGGCAATGGGAATTATACATGCCTTCTAATTGGTTTAAGATGTGGAATTTCTAATAGACAGGTGGAAAATTCAGAAAAAGACCCCAGAAAAGGTTGTTAAGGCATTTCGTGTTACAAGCTGATAACGAGTTGTTTCTGGGTAATTCGAGGGTGCTGAATCGGAATCTGCTTGTTACCAGAATATCTTTACAAAGATTTAGTGTCAAAATAGTTAATTAACCTTAATGATATATTAACCTGGGAAATCGAGTGATTCAAGCTTCGCTATGATTAGGTTGACCGAGATAAAATTTTCCAAAATATATACTGAAGTTTTATTGGCCTACAATTTTTTTCTGGCTATGTATCAGTTTTAATTAGTCTTTCGGACATGTCAAATATCAACGGTTGATTCCACAAAAATTTCCTCGTTTGTAGCTTTCAATTCAAACAAACTGAGATCTACATAATGGTTACCGTTTATCTATGATTTTATAATATAATACGCGTACCTTCCGTTCGTTCCTTCCCTGACGGTCAAAAGTCAATAAGACCGTATACGGTTTTTTGCGTTGTGCGATTGAGAATCATTGGCCCTTGTCCTCCAATCTCCATTGTTGAAGATATAACTTCCCTCTGAAAACCTGGCACTTAGGCTCATCCAGTTTTTTTTTATCGATTATGATTGACACGGAAAGCATTTGTCTGTATACGACATCAATGGAAATGTATCCGGCATATCTTATAGAAGCATAAATAAAAAGATAGATGCTCAAGTATATGCTGAGGCCGCGCGTTAAAACGTCCTGCGTAGCTTTGATATTGTGGCCAACTCCGCCACTATTGTTTTGTAATGGACCATGTTGAAAGGCCAAGAGCCATGAGCCGATACCCATGCACAAGCTGTGCACCTCGATTTGCAGCCCAAAATCGATCAGAGGGAGTATCTGATAGTGGGAGGTTACACTCGGAAAAATAGTGAATTATGACATCTTAACACAGGAAAAACAATAGGAACATTATAACACGTCTTATTGCGAATATCATGGATTAATGATAGTCATTTTGCACATCTCAGGCTGTCATAGAAAATACAAGGATAGGAGTTTATGTCGAGCCAACCTTTGATTTATGCAAGCACCAAAGTCGGCAACAAATTCAAATGGACAGATTCGAGAGCGGACACACAACCAGTGACGGACCGATCAGGTACCGCCACGGCAACGTTACGGTGAAGACATAGTCACCGGTATGGTACCGTGCCGCTCCGGTACACAATTTTTTCACCGGCGGGAAACTTAGGTGTGTATCAAAGCAACACCCTGAGCAAATTAACCATTTAGTATCCACGTGGTTGAGGGGTTCGGGAAGTGTAGATTGAGCCCGAGAACTAGATCATCTGACACCCCTCCAACGACCCGCAGTTTTTCCTCGGAGAGTGTCATAAACTTCAGAAGTGAAATAGATGTGAATACGTTATACGTCGCTCACCGGAAATGAATATCCCTTCGTAAACAATCATTTCCTACTCTTTTTCCAAACCATGTTTGAAAAAAGCTAACGTTAAAGAAATCTGACAGTATTATTTTAAGTACAATCGTCTGGTGACGTAACTTTCTTTTGAGTTATGCACGTGTGATACCTTGTGGAAGGTTTCCTGATTTGAAAGTATATTATCTCATAATATTGACAGAAAAGATTCCTGTATGGCACGCGATAATCTTTATAAGGACAGCGGAAATATCTGTAGTATATATATTTCAATTTACACTTACAAAGGAGGTAGAGGACAATCCTGTCACTATTGTCCAGAAAACATTGGTTAATGGATGCCAGCCTTGATACACGAATCTTTACTACCGAAACAACATGATACACTCTCGTCTAAACTCTCTGTTATAGATACTGTACAAGATGGGATTGACGAATTTTGTCACAGTGACTATACATACTGCTGCTATCTCCAGACTGGACAGAATCTCAACATCAATCTTCTCTGATCCTATACAAATAACTTTGGTGATGCGCACTATGACGTATGGCAGCCAGCAAAGAAAGTATATCCCTGTCACGAGGGAAAGATTGAGGGTGGCTTTGGTCGGTCTCGAGGATACCATGACAATAGCCGATGAAGTCCCTGATCGTTTAACTTGAGGCAACGGTTGGTCAGTGATCTTTTTCACTTGCTTGTATATTTTTATCTGACAAACCACAATCGCGACTGTGCATGGTACGAATGAGGTGCCAACCACGAGGCCAACGTATCCGAGTGCCAGGGGCTGTCTTGTCAATTCAATCTCACACGTCTGTAGATGTGCAGCGTACTGATATGAACTAAACCCAATCAAAGGTAATATGGCACCGAATGCCGGATATAACCAGCAGCCCGCAATAATGAATTTACAACGCTTTTGTGTCATAAGAACAATATATCTTAGTGGAATACAACAGGCGACGTAGCGATCTACAGTGATGGCGGTCAGGAGATACAATTCCGCACCAGACATACATGTGTTGAGGTAACCAAAGAGGAGACAGGTCGCCCCTCCTAGCTGCCAGAATCCATTAATGTTAGCCAGTGATCTAACTGTACCGACGATGACTCCATGTAGCAGATCCTCGAGTGCTAAGGCAGCCACGAGATAGTAAGATACCCTTTGTAGTACAGGCCTTCGGATGATGGTCAAAAGGACCAGAAAGTTTCCCGCCAAAGCGAGAAGACTACTGCTTATATAGAAGAGTACTACAAAATCCAGCCAACCCTCAGACAGCTTGTAGTTGACAGTGCTACTCACCGGTGGGCATGTTGTATTCATTTTGTTCTCATATACATTTAGCCATAGTTTTTTAACGTACTGTACCATGCGCTATGGCGTAACAAGAGTTGTACATTCACACAACGGATTGTTTACAGACCAAACGCAGTAAGTATATGCGATAGAAGGAATGCATGGGTGGTGTTTAGGCTATAAATCGTTTGGTCCAGAGGTTCTCGATCCTCCCATGTGTTATTGTAGGCAATAGAATATCAGTCTCGAACAACAGAATATCAGTTTCAAACAACTGTCTAATCCACTCTCATCTCCAGTGTGCACCAATTATTAATTATGTTCAGTTGAGAAGATACACGAATAGGTTTGGAGATATGAAACAATAAGTACCGTCGCCTACTATGACAGTCTAGGATTACATTTTCAACTGATTCTTGAAGACTACGTGTAAGTAACAGCGAGGAATACGAGTGAACTTGCCAAGTTGCCAAGTGGAATCCAAATGTCTGTGCCACTTTCGTTTTCCTCTGGATCTTGGAAATCATGTTGTGAAATGAATGCACATATAATTTGTACTTCTGAGAAACAGATAGTTAGCCGCATATCGTTTCAGTGTTCACCAGAATCCATGACAATGACAATTGCCAAACGCTCTTCAAGAATCAAAATAACCAAACTGCAGTATTCGGATGATGGATACGAGGCAATATTTAAAGTTTTTCGGTATACAATCACCATCGTCAAATCATCATCAAATGGTTGCTCTCATCATTTCAATACGCCGTGCCCCGACTGCGATGAAACTGTCCGCGAAATCCACATTATTTGGATACAGTGGCAGAATACAAAACATATGTCCCTATTGTCTGCCGCGAAAAAACCTCAATAAACGTACATTTACATCAACTATGGATTTGCGTATATGTGTCGAACACTGGGGTGCGGCAGAGAGGATCTGTATCAAGTGGTTTGAACCATTCATATTCTTAGAATACTATACTCAACGTATTTGACGAGCGCTTCAAAAGTTTTATACCATGGTGTATGTATGCTTACAGATAATTACTTAATGCATGCAAGTGTTCTTGTAAAATCGGATCGATACTTCGTTTTGATATCTACTTCCCAGAAGTAAAAGCTTGGTAAACATTTGGTCGGCAGCCATCTATCGTTCACACCATTTATCGGGCAGGTCAATTATCGGGCATGTTCACTACACAAAAAGGCGGATTTCACGTACTGGGGAAATGTATTGCTTATCAATGGGAAAGGCCACTGTTTGCACTTCTTTACATAGATGCCCTCTAGTGTGGATGTTTGTAGTTCATAGCGTATGACCCGTGCAGTGCAGCTTGGAGAGGCCAAGATGACAAATACATTTACGGGATATATATTATATATTTCATATACTCAAAATAGTTTGGCCACAGGTATGGAATATTTAGTATCAAATTATATTCCATACAACAGGAAATGTAAAATAACCAATTATGGCAAGACTACCTTAAATTTAATCAAATAATACTCTTTTGACTACATTCGAGAGGTATGGCAAAGTATTTGTATATATGAATATTTATTTAAATTTAATCTATCATTGAAATGCAATGTCGAAGTTGCATCAACCGGCTTCCTCCAAGAGGTACGTCTCATACTGGTTCATTATGATTTTAAACGTCATAAGAAGGTAATTCTTTTATATGGCAAATATTACGATTCGACATAATGAAATGGTAATTCTGATACACTGCAAATATTAAGATTTCATCTAATTTCATCCAGACTGTAAAGAAAATCAAATGAAGCATTACAAGTTATTTCACCGTCTGGTAAATATATGCATATTTCGATGACAGCAAATATTCAGTTTATCCCTTTCACTGATGGTTATACGGGTATGCCATTCTATTTTATATGGTCAGCGAATATATGGCAAAACTGAACTTTTGCAACCAGTTTGGTAAATACTGCAAACATATGCAAATGTTAAGGAATGATTGCGCTGTAAATATACTGGAAATATTTTCATTTACCAACCGTTTAATCTCCTTTAAATGTTGTCAATAGTAATATTTCATTTTGCAAATTAATGCAAATTTGAAAATGCGATATGGTTTTATTGTGTGTAGGGTACATAATTTTATTTTGATCATTCAACACGCTCTCGTGGATAATGTGAGTGTGTAATACGTGGCATAACACGACAAGTGCAAGGGAAACTGTGTGGGGTTTCTTTGCTTATTTCATACAATAGCAACTACAATGAATTGGTTAGAAAGCCCCACTTCTTGGTGATTTCCACTTCGTCGTTTCAGGAATCAGGAGTCACCCTGCAGCATAAGATGGAAACGAGGAATCCATGTAATATATAGGACATCGTAACTCTTTCCAATACAACGTATACAATAAGCTACGTGATTCACTGGTTATACACGTAGAAATATTATACAATTCAATATAATATAATTTACAGAAATAAGAAACAGAAGTAAAACTTTCATACTGTCCTGTCTCAAATTAGTCACAAATGCGGTCTTAATTTACTATCCATATCCGAGTACCTCCCACTCTGGTGGCGAAGAAATTGAATACACAGGTTTAACTTCTCCTTGCTGAAATTTACACATATTTCAATCTTTGTGCTCTTTTGGGACCCATATGATACATATAGGCGCACAATAGTTCCGTTCGATTATTTCTGAACAAAAAAATCCAACAGCATGCCGTTTCCTCACTCCAACATGTCGAAACGCGAGCATTTTTTCTTGCGTGTACTTCTCCCACAAGCAAAGTTAGTGAACTGATTCTAGCTGTACACTGTATACATGGTTATAACACATGCAGCACTTTTGTCTTGGCGAAACAAGCACGTTGTGATTGGTTGACCATTATGTTAGCCTGATAAACGTAATAGGATTAGAATTCTGATTGAGAGACAGGTCGGGCCTGCAGACAACCGGCGACTTTTACAGGCATTAATCCCTAATACAACCGTCTTCTCAAGATATCCAAAAGATAAACGGGAATTTATCATTCGTCTATCGGATAAACTAAGATGAAGGCCCGGCTTATCGGCATGGTGAAATAAGTTATGCAAGCTATCCATGGTGGCCAAAAGAAATTAAATCCGAATGGGCGAAGTCTCCAATTTCCAACATTGCCCAGATATCTGTATCTTTATATCAGTCATCATCAAATGGAACATATAGAATGCAGTAGCACCTACACGAAACTGTCCAGACAGTGATATTCCTGAAATATCCCTTAAGAAAATTTCGGGTGCATTACATTTTAAACCAGAGACCGTACAATCACAGTCTCTGATACTAGGTATAAATTTAACAAAATATGCACGATTTACCGTTCAAAGAATTGAGCCTACAACTTTTGAAAGCATGTCGTATATTAGTATATTAGTACACTTCTCGTTGAAGAATGGGAAGAAAAGTTATTCTGGTGAAGCCGACAAAGGACCTGCACGCCCCAGTGCTAGTAGTATACAAAGCGTAAATCTCGGAGGATTTGGAAAAAGAAATGTGGGTTGTAAATGAGGGTTGTTTGATGTCACACCAGCTTCAATATAAACCTCCGCCCTTATGGAGTAGTGTATACGGTTCCCCTCTGGGCGCCTGAAATTGTGCTCTTTACTTCCCGAGTGCGCATGTGCAGTCTACACGCCAAACTTCTCCTTTAGATAATACCCTTTTAGGATGAAAAAATCTCATAAGAGTCCAGATCGAGTCTATTTTTCTAATATCTGATGTTAGTTTATTGGTAAATTTAGAATATAGAAAACCGTTTTTTCTAACCCCAATAGGGTTGACTGTGGCGATTGAATGCAAATGCGCATGGTGTATATCCACACGGCTCTAGCTAGCCTGTCGACCCGCCTCGGGCGAACTGGCCATCTATTGCCCTCTGTCTATGTGCATCAGTCAGTGATAGTCGCACAGTGTCCTATACATGACAATTATTAACAAAACAATGCAGAATATGAAATATGTAAATTTTTTACTTGTATGTCTCGGTAAATGGTTGTCAGTGGCAGTCTGTTTTAAGTATAGACCAGTACGTTGTATTTCACTGTCGTGTTTATTGTCAAATTTCAATCGCCGTTTTGGGACACCCATTTTGTGTAAAACTGGTGTCTGATCAAACGTTTTCTGTCAAACCAGGAAATTATCCTAGCTCAATTGAGAATACACAAAATATCGAAATGGACCTGGGGCGGTTCAGTGAGATTTTGGCCATCATGAAGATCTCACAGTGAAACATATTCTTATCGACTGTATAGATTTTAAGAGATTCATTTTATCGAGCAGTTATTTCAGAAGATCTTTTTAGTCGAGTGAGAGTAGACTGTATCTTAGTTTATTTAAGAGAAATCGGTTTGTTGCATAAGTTTTAATGTATGTGCATGTCTTTTGGTGTGTTGTGTTGATTACTTCTGGTTTGTTGGGTTGTTGACTTGCTTTTATTAGAATACATAGCATTTTGTTTGATCGTCGCTATATAGCTGACATATTGCTGAACGCGACATTAAACCTGGTTAATTCTCTCTATCTCTCTCCTTGGCCACCATGAGGTGCGCTTTGAAGTGCCAAAATGAAATGTCACCTACGAAAGAATGTTTTCAGTTAGCTGGAGGATGGCAAAATAAGGAGTCGAAATATCGAGTCAAAATGAGCCGTATACGCTTTTCAGAGCTTTTGAAGTATATTATGTCTTATGGTCTTAATAAGTTCCAATCGCTGGGTCTTAGGGTGTTTGAATAACAGCATGTTGAAGTAGTGGATTTGTGCAAAATCGCCTATTTCGAACTGAAACAGCACATTTTCTCTCCGTAAACACACGAAGCCAGTCTAGAACCAATCACTTTACCCCGAAATATTGGTCGTGTCAGTAGTCAGTTGTTGACCAAAATATTGCGTATTACATGTACACATTATTCTAGTGATATTGCCCTTAATTAAACAAACTCACACCAAAGCATATTTAGAGGTTTGGATGAAAACGGCCACGGCTTTATTGGCTAACTTACATGGTATAGTGTACCAAATCCCAGCGGGCTGATATATACTTTTAGTGCTGACCGTCTGCTATGTAATGACACATCAGCAACCCCCAGTATGATACATATTTTGTCTCATTAGATACCGTAGCACCCACGCTCCTAAACCCTAGGAGGGGTGACAACATAGAGTGATCAGCACACCCTTACCGCTACCCACACTGGGTAGACAACACGTCCCTCGGGAAACACATCGAATGGACAGCCACATAACCGGATGCCCCGCGGGAATTCGTCAAGGTGGCACCCACCCACTCGGGAAACACATCGAGTGAAGATCACACATCACGTAGACTGCACGTCCCTCGAGAAACACATCGATTGGACAGCCACATAACCGGGTGCCCCGCGGGAATTCGTCGAGGTGGCACCCACCGAATGAGTTCTATCTCATATACAAACTTTCCTAACTGAAACCCCTATCTGCCCGCCAGAATTCGGTCGCGTACAGTAAAACATACATGACGAAACCGATGAGAAAGCCGTGACATTGGTGCACACATAACTGTTCAATGTTACAAATGTATTCGTTGAACCATGTCAATCGCGAAAGCGTACAATAAATTTGGCAACTGCAAACTGTTTCGACGAAATCTTTAACTCAGGAGATTCCGTCCTAGTTCCAGCACTTGCTCTTCGTACCTACAAAATATAAGAAGAGAAAAACAGCAGCATCTATTCTCTTGAGCCAAGACATACACCGATTCTACAAATATGATAGATACATAAACCAGAATATTTCATCACAGCTGTTGTTCTGCACAATATAGGATACCCACGACAGCTGGGCTCACATTATGCGTGCATTTTAACTGCAATAGACAATACTCTCAGCCAAAACTTTGAAGCTAATTAATTTTCTGAGTCAAGGGTGGGCGGGAGGGAAATGTGAAGACGAAATTAATCGTGTGTGTGTTCCACAAAAACCCCGACGCGAGAGGCCGATCAATTCAAGGACCCCCCAACAGGAACAATTGCCTATGCAATTCAATCATGTGGCGACAACATGACAACTGCGCAGTCTATCACACCAAGGGAGGCTACTCTTACCAGTAAATCTCACAACTCCAACTGGGCGGGCAATACAGAATAAAATGGTTTATCTTTAAAGGATAAACAGTATTATTCTAGTGATATTGCCCTTAATTAAACAAACTCACACCAAAGCATATTTAGAGGTTTGGATGAAGACGGCCACGGCTTTATTGGCTAACTTACATGGTATAGTGTACCAAATCCCAGCGGGCTGATATATACTTTTAGTGCTGACCGTCTGCTATGTAATGACACATCAGCAACCCCCCAGTATGATACATATTTTGTCTCATTAGATACCGTAGCACCCACGCTCCTAAACCCTAGGAGGGGTGACAACATAGAGTGATCAGCACACCCTTACCGCTACCCACACTGGGTAGACAACACGTCCCTCGGGAAACACATCGAATGGACAGCCACATAACCGGATGCCCCGCGGGAATTCGTCAAGGTGGTACCCACCCACTCGGGAAACACATCGAGTGAAGATCACACATCACGTAGACTGCACGGCAGGCACGGCGGAGCCGTGGGGGCTACGGGGGCTGAAGCCCCCCCAATAATTTGGCCAACTTTTCTAAAATTCATATGATGTCAACGCAAAAATACTTCAATGAATACGTATTTTCGAAATGAATAGTAAAATGAATTTTCTGTGTCGCATATCTATCGCACAACTAAAACTATTTACAACTGTCCAGCATTATTGGGACAGCCAAATCTCTAGTTTTTATCACCGACATTGGTTAGCAACTTTTAGGTTCACAAAATCATAAAGAAAGAATCCAAGAAGACAATATAAGGTGATGAAAAGAAAAGCATATTCTTCATATTTATTTTGTCAATCACATGAAAACATTCATCAACATGCTCTTTACAGTTCGCAGTCTTAGGTGACTAGTACCTTCGCCTAATTGTGCTATGATACCGGGACGGTGGAGCAGGAGGGATCATTACTTTCAGCAAAAACAGAAAAAACACACACACATACACACACGAAACAAAAAATTAGACAGAGAAAGACAAAGAACCGATAGTGACGCGAAAACACCTATATCTGTATTGAAATCAGATTTTAATTTCCGATAAGTTATAACCATGAGAGGCATCGTTGCTTATTCACATGATTTACAAGTTGTGCTCGTAAATGCTGCTCTGGTACACGCTATAATAACTAGTCAATTATGACTGCATGATTACTGCAAAAATCGACCAAATATTCGCCCAGATTCTCGTTGTTGATGACTTCCTTCGCTACATGTATATCAACCAAGTTGTACGTATTTCATCACATTGGTTGATATAGCGAATGAATTCGTCAACAATGAGAATCGGTTCTTTCCTATGGACATACACGAGCATATGCAGTGGACCGAGGTAAGTTTTCAGCCTACGTACCGGTAGCGCAGAAGTTGAACGTTCGCTGGCGGCAGTAGAATTTTCAATACACATGAATCACAAGGAGACAAAAGGCTCCCCAACAAGTAGAAAAATCTCTGTGCCAGTGACATGATCGAATATGAACCTTTGGATTGAATATATATATGGATTGATATATATTTAAATTATCTATTCTTCCGACCGTCATTTTGCTTGACGCTGAATATTTTTTAAAAAGTTGGGGAAACAGGCAACACAAATGGAGTTTACACGGGCGAGGATTTCTTGCTTTATTGCTCGGAAATACGCTAGAATGCCTCTCCGGCCATCTAAGACCCCTGGAGCTTCCGGGGCCTAGGCGGCCCCTGGACCCTCGCCTAGTTGTGCTGTGATAGTAGCCCCCCCAATCATGAATTGCTTCCGCCGTGCTGCCACGTCCCTCGGGAAACACATCGATTGGACAGCCACATAACCGGGTGCCCCGCGGGAATTCGTCGAGGTGGCACCCACCGAATGAGTTCTATCTCATATACAAACTTTCCTAACTGAAACCCCTATCTGCCCGCCAGAATTCGGTCGCGTACAGTAAAACATACATGACGAAACCGATGAGAAAGCCGTGACATTGGTGCACACATAACTGTTCAATGTTACAAATGTATTCGTTGAACCATGTCAATCGCGAAAGCGTACAATAAATTTGGCAACTGCAAACTGTTTCGACGAAATCTTTAACTCAGGAGATTCCTTCCTAGTTCCAGCACTTGCTCTTCGTACCTACAAAATATAAGAAGAGAAAAACAGCAGCATCTATTCTCTTGAGCCAAGACATACACCGATTCTACAAATATGATAGATACATAAACCAGAATATTTCATCACAGCTGTTGTTCTGCACAATATAGGATACCCACGACAGCTGGGCTCACATTATGCGTGCATTTTAACTGCAATAGACAATACTCTCAGCCAAAACTTTGAAGCTAATTAATTTTCTGAGTCAAGGGTGGGCGGGAGGGAAATGTGAAGACGAAATTAATCGTGTGTGTGTTCCACAAAAACCCCGACGCGAGAGGCCGATCAATTCAAGGACCCCCCAACAGGAACAATTGCCTATGCAATTCAATCATGTGGCGACAACATGACAACTGCGCAGTCTATCACACCAAGGGAGGCTACTCTTACCAGTAAATCTCACAACTCCAACTGGGCGGGCAATACAGAATAAAATGGTTTATCTTTAAAGGATAAACAGTATTATTCTAGTGATATTGCCCTTAATTAAACAAACTCACACCAAAGCATATTTAGAGGTTTGGATGAAGACGGCCACGGCTTTATTGGCTAACTTACATGGTATAGTGTACCAAATCCCAGCGGGCTGATATATACTTTTAGTGCTGACCGTCTGCTATGTAATGACACATCAGCAACCCCCCAGTATGATACATATTTTGTCTCATTAGATACCGTAGCACCCACGCTCCTAAACCCTAGGAGGGGTGACAACATAGAGTGATCAGCACACACTTACCGCTACCCACACCCACACTGGGTAGACAACACGTCCCTCGGGAAACACATCGAATGGACAGCCACATAACCGGATGCCCCGCGGGAATTCGTCAAGGTGGCACCCACCCACTCGGGAAACACATCGAGTGAAGATCACACATCACGTAGACTGCACGTCCCTCGGGAAACACATCGATTGGACAGCCACATAACCGGGTGCCCCGCGGGAATTCGTCGAGGTGGCACCCACCGAATGAGTTCTATCTCATATACAAACTTTCCTAACTGAAACCCCTATCTGCCCGCCAGAATTCGGCCACTAGAATGTGTCTAAACACATTCACCCACCAATAATTCTACCTGCCTATTAATTTTATTTAGCTTACAAATGCTTGAAATCATTCGCTCTGAGAATTGCAAATACTAAGGAATTGCGCATCCTACTTACACCTAAAAGGTGAATTTTTATTCCACATGCCGTGACCACTGTATATGGCTAACACGTATTCATGTTGATATGAATGCACACTTGAACAGACTGCGAAGCACGTTTCTTACCGAAACTGCCACTGGCAATGCCAAAAAGTATGCTATGTCATGCTTACTTACGGGTGCTCTTATTGGTTGGTAATTGGCGTGAAACCCGACCACTGTCAAATGTTCGATAACAGGCCCATTTCAGCGTGGGGCTCAAGGCCAGAGCTATATCCTGTGACACTTTCAGCCAAACAATAACACTTGAAATACAGCGAATAGGTGCACTGTATTCTACTGGCACAAAATCACCCTATACCCATATTGACGTGACCATGTCCACAAATGGACTACACTTTTTCTGTCCAAACATCACCGGCAATTCAATTCTGTCCTACATGTATATATACTCCTGGACCGTGTGTTTTACTGTGGGGAATTGGTCTACTGAATACAAGATTGACTAATTCTGGAACATTGCATGATATGGTGCACTTTCTGAGTGCTCTCACTGGTTGATGAATGGCATGAAACCCAACCATACTCAAGTGTTTGGTAAATGGTCAGAGGCCCAATCAGACAAAAGACAGCATGTCATTAGAGATTGGAGATAAATCAACTGGCATACTGGCCACCGTTACCTATGTGTACTACATATGTACAGTAGCTGCAGAAATGTTGCTCTCAAAAGTCAAAGCCAGTAGGTCAGGCTATTCCAGATATTATTGGAATAGTTCCTCATATCTCCAGTTTAACTGACTACAGAGAGAGAGAGAGAGAGAGAAATAAGGTTTAATGTCGCGTTCAGCAATATTTCAGCTTTATAGCAACGATCAACAAAATTCTAAGTACTCAAGTCACTAACTTAATAATCCAACGCATTAAAACATACACCCATTGAAACTTATGTAACAGCCCGATTTCTCTCAAATAACCCAAGATGCAATCCTCCCTCACCCCACTAAAAAGATCTTCCAAAGTAGTCATCGATAAAAAGCATCTCTTACAATCTTAAAATCTATGCATTCGACAAGAATAATTTTCACCATGAGATCATCATGGCATAGAACACAACTTGGGAGTTAACTGACTACATACTGAAATGTTCAATAAATAATATTTTAAGTCCCTGGTTTCCGACGATGAAACAATTTTTGACTATAGTTGACATCTGGATTGCATGTACCTCCTTAACGCATGTTACCGGTTATTTCTCATCCTCTGTATACGATATATACAGTGCAGTGCAGTCTTATTGTACAAAAACCACAAAAGTAGCCTTCTTACTGTAATCTGTCAAGCAGAATGCATGAGGGCCACAAACACTTGCACAAACAATTCAGCAGAATGAGAATCCTGACATCATTCTTACCGACATGACCGTCCTCTGCCCATCCTACCCAGAGTGCAAATACAAATACCTACAAGTCATTACCACAAGCAGTTCAACACAGATTGAATTAACAGGCTCTTGTCTCATTCCATCAGAGGAAAAACTAACTTTAACTTTGTTGGCATGAGTTGACAAACATTATAGTACTCCATTTCTTATCTCATCATATCTTCTGCAAGCTGCATATGCTTTGTACATTGACAAAGAATCCAACTAACCTAACCACATCTTCACAACATCAAGGCTGATTTTTTGAGCCAAAACCTTGACCATGTTACATAGCAGACCACTGTGACGTTTCATCAACTTTTAATATAAATGAATCTGTTGTAACAAAATGGTTATGTGAAACAAATGATCAGATTGGTCAATATACACAGGATGTTCCTTTGTTGATTGGCTGAAATTTACAGCATCAATTTCTATGAACAGGATTCATTACCATGTGTACCACTGGTATTTAGGATAGAAATACCCTAGCTTGGCGAGGATGAACTAACCATGGTAAACAGGCCAATTTTACAAGTTTCCTTCAAACTCAATATTCAGTATCTCATAATTTCCTCCAACATCAAAAATTAAATTAAACCATCAAACCTGCATGGGGATAGGGTCAAAGTGAAACTGTGGGTGCATGGTGCAAAATAGCACCTTTGAATGGAAACACTGTGATAGAAACATACCTCTCCTATACCTGGTACTTGTACTGTGATACTTTGATTCAAATCAAGCCTATATACTTAACTGCTTAAGGAGAATGAACTCTCACCCCGAGACTGGGATGACGAGACAAAAAGTACTGCTCTTCTTTAGTTGCCCGTAATGTACCACAAAACTCAAATACTCTTACTCGAATCAATCACAATTCAAGTCACTCCAAGACTGTTACCAAATTACAGCTCTCCAAATTGTCACTGTGACATTGATTCAATTCACACTTGAACACTTTCACCTTTATCATTCTCATCGAATGTATATATGAAGAAAATACAACCCTCTAGTCCACATAGGCTATTGGGGGTGTAAAAAACAAAATGTTAGAACTATGCTGAACTGGGATGAGTGAAATCCAAATAACTATGTCAATGCGACAAGGGCAGTACTTCAATTTTAGGTATGACAATATATTACGTATACTACTGAAATAACTGAAATAGCACTCAGCTATATATCCATTGGATTTGCGGACTCTACTTTAATTTTCTTACAGCATCTGGGAAAAGGATTCCTAAAAACATGCCCCATCAGCAAAAATGATAAAACTGCATGCTGATAATTGTTTGAGTGATGCATTAACTGATAAATAACTTGATCATTTAACTCGCCCCAATTAAGTCATTTGCCCTGGCAAATTCCCACAGGGAACATGCACACACCATCTACTGTTGGCGTTTTCAGCCACGAAACGCTACTTCACAGATTATCGTCGCCAGACAGTACTAGGTAACCATTAGCCCAGGAATGGCTGTAGTATCGAATGACTGTGTGTAGGGAAAACTGCCACGCCCACCTACACAGCAAAGGTTCTACAGCTAAACCATCACAGGTGGGAGGGGGCTCATGTGAACACAAGTGAACAAGAAATTGTTAGAACTCCAAAACTGAGATTGGGGAACCTCCAGAAGAAGAAGTTTATCTGTTCATCATAAATACATCCCCGTTTGAGTTGTTGAATTTCCAAAACAATAGTAACAACAACAACAACAATTACATCAGTATACTGGTACGGTAACTGCTATAGCCTTTATACGGCCGTCCCATTTACCCCATAATTTAGTTTTGTCACAGACAGTCATACACTTACCAAGTTACTTGGAAATCTTCCAAGTTGTCCTGTTCAGTCGGAGTCCACCAACTGTCCACATCATGACATGGTACAAAGATTCCTCGATTATTTATGTACGGCGTATTCCAACCGTTGAAACACTGACAGCACTTGACCGAGTTGATGGTGTTTGACCTCAATCGCACTCACTGCATGGCGCTACCGCGTGCCACTGTACACAGCAACCACCTCGCTGGGGGTCTAATAACACCCCAGCCACCAGTCAGATTTTTGGACCGGATTCGGGGCCTTCGCGCACATCGCCGGAAGTGACATCATATATAGTAAAATAGATGTTTAACGAAAATTTTGATTACTTTTCAAGTCTGCATAATACCTCCGTTGACCTAGCGTTAAAAAGAATTATCTGGAGATAATTTTCCCTGTTTATCTGGACAGAGCATATGAAAAGTAGTTCGCTCATGTGCAACACTAAAGGAGTCGTTTGGTCGGATTCAAACTGAACCGTGCGTTGGTTGGTTTCCCCTATACGTCATAGCAACGTAGTAAAGGTCAACTTCCGCTATTGGAGGCAGGGATGTTATTGGAGCCTGCGAAATGGAGCATGCGCTGTGGGGAGGTTGTGTACACAGCCGTACCCCACAGGCAACACAATCTGAAAAATAGTGTAAATAATCAAATATTTCCGCTTCATGGACTTCGCCTTCAGTTAAAAAACTAATTTCTCAAACCCGATGACAAGATGGATAGCAACAAGCTTGACCAAAAATACAGCAAAACTCCAAAAATGTGAAGACGAAATTAATCGTGTGTGTGTTCCACAAAAACCCCGACGCGAGAGGCCGATCAATTCAAGGACCCCCCAACAGGAACAATTGCCTATGCAATTCAATCATGTGGCGACAACATGACAACTGCGCAGTCTATCACACCAAGGGAGGCTACTCTTACCAGTAAATCTCACAACTCCAACTGGGCGGGCAATACACAATAAAATGGTTTATCTTTAAAGGATAAACAGTATTATATTATCAACTTTGGCGAGCCGCGTTGGGTGTTACAATTCTTGTATGCTGTTGTCGGCGGTGTTCGCTCTTGTCCAATCGGAAGCCACAGTATAAGACCGTTGTGTGGCGTCAATCTTCGGCGATGTACGCTCTTGTTCGTATTCAAAAGCCATCCAACTGTTCTGGTAATCTCTGAGGCCATTTTCTGTCCAAACCACTCCAATCGTAATCTACTCTACGAGCGCTTCAATACGGCATCCGACAAGGTCCATTCAGAGCAAAGATGATCCCTAGAGATCGATCTAAAAGTTCCTCTTTTCTATTACTCCTCGACTGCGCATGCACACAATGGCGTCGCGTCCAATCCAAATCACCTCAATCGTAGTCTACTCGCCCAGGGTTTCAGAATGAACCAACGGCCCCGAGACCCCTACCATCGTATGCTACGGAACGAAAAATACCCACACACTTTATTGATTCAGTTAAAGTCCCTTTTCCGGCATTTTTTGCCTGTAAAGTCCTACTTTTGCATCCATCCGCCAGTCACGTGGCGAGGCCCTACATGATCCATTTGGCTTAGCGTTATCCCACCTAGACCCATTTCCTGGGGGGGGGGGGGATTTGAGAGCATTTTTGAGAATCCCGCAGTGCGTCAGATATTTGTATGCATAAATGTATCCCTAATGTGCACATTACTGCATGGGGCCACTTTTTCCTAAAGAGGGGCATAAGAGAATGTTTACTATTTCCTGAGACATTCTGGTTGTTCAGTTGATCGAAAGCATAATTGATACGACAGTAATATATAAACAGCATCTGGGAGCCGATTTAGCGGCAGGTGGCCGCTAGGCGGCGACACCAGTCTTGTGACGTCACTTCCGGTTCGGGTCAAGTGACTGGAAGTGACCTTTGACCCCTGCGCACAATACCGGATATGAATAATGGCGCGCATGGGTCAAAGGTCACTTCCGGTCACGTGGCCGGAACCGGAAGTGACGTCACAAGACTGGTGGCGACCCCTGGCGGCCATCTGCCGCTAAATCGGCAGCCAGATGCTCTTTCACTACTTATCAAATTGATGTCACGATGACATCCGGGGTCACAGGTCACATCCGGGTTAAACGGTCACAGGTCACTACCGGGTCACGTGACAGCTCGGAGTTATCTCCCCCTAGTTCCAGCTTTTGCCACGAGGGCAATCTGACCCAATTTCACCTTGCCATATATACGAGGATCAGTCACAGTGTGCGTCAATGGAATGCATGGAACAGGGTCCCCGACAATATCGCCAGCACTATGCCCAGCATAAATGGCAAGTGGGGAACCCTCGTCATAGCCATACAGGTTTCCCCAAAACCGTATTGGCAGGAAAATAATATACATGAAACCATGGGAAGTAAGACTTATAGTAATAAACATAACCTATAGGTGTTGTACGATGTTATTATGACCAGTCTAGCATTGGTGCGATCCCAGGGTCGAGCGTTTATTGTCCAGTGTATCTCCGCAAAAAATAAACATACAAAATGGCGGCGCTGGCTATGGGGATTCCCTTTTGACATCACGACATCGATCGCGCTGCCCTCTGGAGGCAAGCAAGGCAACTCTGACTGGGCGAACCCTCTGTGGCGCAAATTCCGAGTCATCTCCACTGATTCGCACATTTGCATCTATACGGGGAATGCCTGTATCGGGTATAGGGGTGGTCATTCTTTTGCTTGTGGATTGTACTATGGGTTGTGGGATCTTGTTTTCTTCGTCTCGAAGCTTAGCGGTGACATTTTTTTTAAAGTTCACGGAGGTCTGGATAGGCCCATACTGGTTCCGTGGATAATGTTGAACCTAATGGGAAACCCACACATGCTCATTGCGGTATGGGTTGTGGGAACTTGTTTTTCGCGTCTCACCACGTAGAACATGATAGGAGGGGTCCCGAAGTTTAGCGGTGATTTTTTTTGAAAAAGTCACTGTGCGCATGCGTAGTGGGTAAATAGCGCTGGGTGGAAGTTTTGGGGCCCAGAGGGGCCCCTACTGATCCGATTGGGCCGAGTGAGGTATCAGTGTGAAGAACTCGTGATGGAGCATCCGACTGGATGGGTGTGACGTGGAACTGACGTCATTCCGCGCATGCGCAATGAAAAAGGGGCATGGTAATGGACGTTTTGGGGTCGAGGTGGGCCACTATTGTTCCAAATGGGTCGTGGGAGGTGTCAAGGTGAAGCGCTCCACCCAAGTCATGGGTGGGTGTGTGTAAAACCAGGATTTGTTCTGAAAATATAAAAAGCGGAACGCTTGTGTTGTTTTTCAATCCCATCGACAGAGCACAAATCCGTGTGTTTTTGTAGTCGAATTGAAGTGACGTTACAAGACTGGTGGCGCATCCTGGCGGCCATTTGCGGCTAAATCGGCTTCCAGATGCTGTTTATATACTACTTACGACAATATAGGTTGGCCAGAAAAGATTTCATGAAAGTTGCACCATAGAATTTCAGACTGAAAAATACACAATACATGAACGGACACATTTTCAACATTGTGAGGAAAATCTAGTTCGGGCTTCGTCAAAATTCAGACGAAATTGGATAAATTACTCTTCTTTACCGTCAACACGACAAAGTTATATCACGAAACATCATAGTTTGGATTCTGCACTCACAATGGATCCCTAAGAATGAGGTGATACATGAAGCAGATAAGAACTTGCATAACACATCTAAGCTTCATGAATTTGTTTACAAAAGTCTTAGTCTGAATACACATTAACCGACTAAGAGACCAGTGTGGCATAAAGGTTAGATACATCATACAATGTGTGCCGTAAATGAAGACCTCGGGAAATATTCACGAATAATACTTGAATCCCATGGGAAATATTCGCGAATAATACTTCAATCCCACAAGCTATATGTTCAGTAAAGATGTGACCACATTAACTGGAACTTCCTTAAATTGTTTTTTATCGAATCAAGTATCTGATGAATAGGAGTTCTAGGCACCCCTGCTTCCTTCTCCCGTGGGTATCACTGATATACTTTCTTCTCCTGGCAATTTACCTTCGTATCTTTGCTTGTCTATCAAGGCACGCAGCGTGTGTATACTGTCTGCAACGAAGCGTACCGGCAATTCTCCATCCTTTTTTTTCAAAAGGCAGTCATTCATTATTTGAGAGAAGGATTTTTAATAATGTATATATTTTTGGTAAAGTTTTAATGGCTTCTAAAATAACAAAGAATGTAGGCCTACTGTGACGAATGATTTGTGATAGTGACATTATCTTATTACCCACGCTTGCAATTATCATGTAAAATATTTCCGTATATTATCAATACAAATATCATTATACATTATCAACAGTTACATTTGGTGTCGAAGGCGAATCCAGGACATTTCTCCCCCCGAACATCTCCCCCAGCGGACATTTCCCCCTCCTTCCTATATATATTTGTGTTATGACCTCATACGAATGTGTAACAAAGTTAAAATATTGACAAAAACATTTTATTCTTATTTTCAATAAGCTTAATCGGACATAAGTTTTCCCCAGCTATATTTAAGATAGCGGTACTGTTAACCACATTTGTATGATTTAGTAACAAAATAAAAATGCAACCAAGTTATAAATAAAGCGATTTTGATGACTATCTTTTCAATAAGTTACTTTCAATAAATTGACATGATTTCGCAGAATACCCCATGATTTCAACGGAGACAAAATAAACATCATAGTTAGATGATATTTTGTGTCAAATATGTCTTTTTAATGTCCGCGCATCGTCGATGCCGGGCCGTCTTGGAGTATTTGAGTCTTTATAAGATCATAATGATTTTTCAAAATTGTGTTCATTTCAAATGTGCTAGACTTGCTCCAAGCCTATTAGCTAGAGACTCAATTAAGACCTGGAATATGCCGTCCGTTTCCATTTCACCTGGCACAATATTGACAAACAGCGTTGGCTGACGTTAGAGTTTTTTTTTTCATTTATTTCTTATATATTTCAGCCCGGTTATCTACAGTATGACACCTTAAACCAATCTACCCTTTTCAATATCGCAATCTCTGCCATCACAGTCAATCGAAATATCATTTTGGTTCCAGGAGTCATATTTTAGTTATGTTAAAATGTATACGAAAATCAAAAATGGGTGCCCAGTATCCTTCCATGTCTTAGGTTAGTGAAATGCTGGGCTTCTACTCTCGCGCACGGTTTGTGAGATTAAACATCACAGAATATGTATTGAGTACTCGATGAAATCGTATTACTTTAGCAAGAGACAATATATGAGGAACTGAAAATGAGGGTTCATACTTGGTGTTCATGACAATGCAAACCGTCGATGAATAACATGACAATAGGGGATATACAATCTGATGCCATGAGAATGACGATTAATATACTGTAGGAAATTTGCCACTACGTATGTGGTAGAGAATACAATTGGTTTGGATAGGAGTAGTCACGAGGGCTTCAAGACGAGACCCTCCACGACCCATTGGGACCAGGAATTGTCCCTGTATAGCTCAAACACACCAGTAGTAGATGCGTCCTTGTGTCCTTTGACCAATCAGAATTGAGAACGAAAGTAGGTCAAGTATGACGCGTTTGACGTCATTCTGTGACGTAATTAGGGCGTGGTTGTAAGAAACCGGAAAAACCGGTTTTAAGAAACCGGTTAAACCGGTTTAACCGGTCCTAAGAAACCGGAGAAACCGGTTTTATGACGTAATTAGGGTGTGGTTGTAAGAAACCGGAAAAACCGGTTTTAAGAAACCGGTAAAACCGGTTTAACCGGTCCTAAGAAACCGGAAAAACCGGTTTTATGACGTAATTAGGGCGTGGTTGTAAGAAACCGGAAAAACCGGTTTTAAGAAACCGGTAAAACCGGTTTAACTGGTCGTAAGAAACCGGAAAAACCGGTTTTGTGACGTAACTAGGGTGTGGTTGTAAGAAACCGGAAAAACCGGTTTTAAGAAACCGGTAAAACCGGTTTAACTGGTCGTAAGAAACCGGGAAAACCGGTTTAACCGGTTGTAAGAAACCGGTCAAACCGGTTTAACCTGTCGTAAGAAACCGGTTTAAATTATTTAGGGCGTGGTTGTAAGAAACCGGTCAAACCGGTTTAACTGGTCGTAAGAAACTGGTCAAACCGGTTTAACCGGTTTTTTGACGTAATTAGGGCGGTATGGTGTCTATTTTTAGCAGTAATGTCTATTTTTAGCTGTTCCTTTGTTAGCTAACAATAAAAACAGCACGTGACAACATTGAGTTGATGGGCCACGAAATCCGAAGGGGGAAGCGGCCTTTAAATTACAATTTCAATCAATCAAAAAAGTTCAGTGGTCATATGCCTCTCACGCACGAAGGTGCGTTTTTACGTATTGGGTCGATCTCCTGTCTCGGTATATAATGAATGACGAGAAAACATTTGACGAAGGTAAGAACAAGCGGCTCGTTTCTTAAAAGATCTATTGGTCGAATCATAGCGTATGTTGAGAGAAGGTCTTTCATATACTATAGACTGACACAACCCAATGTATTAGAGCAAATGCCGTATATAGGTAACTGACCGTACGGGTTAAAACCGTGTACATCGTATTGTCACAGTCTACCGAACATCTATTGCCCTTGTCCGTGTGCCACGGTCCATTACACTTTAGCGATCTCCTTTGATACGTGCCGGTGCACACTGAAACGACATTCTTTCTTGGATTTTCCTAGTCTAAAACAGTTGGATAATCTAGGTTTATTATTTATTCGGCCTTTGATATATATATGGGAGAATTTCTATTAAAGACTGTACGGTTGTACATACCGCCGGTATATTTTAATACATGTATACATGGGAAAACGGTCAACTCTCGTTACCTCAATTATTTAAGAACTCTAAAAAATTAAAAGGTATGGGAGATTAAAAGCTACAAGTTAAATCTTGTCTTATACTACTACAGATACTACACATATTTCATTGGATAGACGGTGGCTGAAAGAAAGAAAAACACAACTACGGTTGTTAAAGTTTAAAGTATATATTTATTCATACAAATTAATTTAGTAATACCAGTTTCAAAACGGAAATACAAACTGAGAAATCTTAGTTCCCAAACGTCAATTTCATTTCCATAACCCTGTGAACGAGCTGATGTTATATCGATAACGAATGCAACGGCACACCCTGGTGGCGAAATCAACTAATCGAAGGATTTGACCGGTTGTCTTGTGTACTCGCGCGGTAAAAGTCTGTTTATCAAGAATTTGCGCATCTCAACGGCAGACTCTTCTGCTTCATCGTCTGATAAGTCGTCTTCCTCACGCATCCGTTTCTTTGTCGCCATTACTTTCTGATGAATCGGGTGCTTCCGTAGTTCTCTCCATAACCTTAAATTATAGACGTAGATATTTCGGAACCTTGTCTGTATTCTGGGTAAAAGCTTGTCATATGCCATCTGATGAGCAGTTGGTTCATCCGTTCCCTCTTCTTCGTAAACTTCCGCAATGTCGTTTATATCGGATTCATGATCATCAATCGCTTTAGCCATGAAGAGATCCCACAAACACACGTCATTCTCGACATCATTGTTATCACCATCATCAACATCATCATCATCATCATCATCATCATCATCATTCGTAACTTCTCCGTCATCATTATCGTCGTCACAATTACCTTCATCATTCCCATCATAGTCATCATCATCATAATCATCAGCATCGGCGTCAGTAGCGTCGATATCATTTTGATCACCATGCATTAGACGCATATGTCTGACCATACTATCGCGACGAGAGAATGTCTTCTGACAGAACGGACATGAACTCGACATGGTTCCCGGTCAGAGGTCGAATACGGACTGAGGCTAATACTGTACAAACGACCTTATATGACCACACACACACACACACACACACACACACACACACACACACACACACACACACACATACATACACACACACCACACAAACACACACACACACACACACACACGCACACAGAGCTCTGCCACATAGCAGGGGCGGCGGAAGGAGTTAAATATTGGGGGGGCCAAACCGTGGGTGGGACCGGGAGGGGGTGTCCCCCTCCCGCGAAGCGGGGGGTCCGGGGGTCCTCCCCCGGAAAAATTTGAATTTTTAGCGTCCATTTAACGCATTTTAGAGCATTTCCGAGGCCTATTAGGGGCGATAATTCACAGCGAGTTTTCCTATTTTTAACTCTTCCGAAACGCTAAAAAAATTATAATCAACAAGGCTGAACATCGATGCAGAGTCCAACTGATTCAACATCGTCTTGTGCGTTTCCTATTTCAGTGACAGTAGATAAATATTTCGTCTTTTCTGCATCGAATGTGTCCCGTTGCTATTTTTAACACCGGGACCCCAACAAGAGAAGAAGCCATTGATAATACTTTTCGTTATTTAAATTCGAATCGGATGAAAAATTGTTGGTGCCATCAACTACAATGCCCGCCACCATGATTCTTTATCGGCAAGCAGGAGAGGCGGCCATCTTAATACGGAATATTAAGTTGAGGAACACGGCCGGGGATTCCCGCTGAAGCTAGATAGGACAAACACTGGACAGATGTTGGTATATTTTCGACATTGCATTTAATTGAATATATTTGCGATGCAGGAATCCTGAGGGTTTCAACACGAGGTTCAATACATTCAATAAAGTTAACCTAACAGGGATCAAAATTATCGCGGCAGTCGCTACAACACACCTACATGTTTTTCACGAAATAGCACATGCTGCGGATTTCAATTTCATACTAT